>VYZV01028806.1:161047-177976 GCA_013401275.1 Pandion haliaetus | reverse complement strand
GCCTGCCATCTCCACTGCAGCCTGAGATCTTCTCCTCTAAATGTTTGACATCCACCAGCGTTTCTTTTTTGCTCTGAGATGCCTTTTTTTGTCTTGTGAGGTCTGGAGAGGAAAAATGATGGCAGACAACCCTGAGACGAATTACCTAATACCCAAGGATTTTCTTTCTCCACTCTCCTAATGGAAGGAAATTCTTCCCTTCCTATTTACCTTTTCCTTACAAAAAAGCAAACACACCCCACCCCCACCCCCCAAACCTACAACTTGTCCTAGATCCAGATCCCTGCCCCACACATGAATCTGTTTAAATGATGAGAAAAATGAACGTGCAGCCTTCCTCAGAGGATACTATATGACGAGCAAGCTGCTTAGGCCAAAGGGAATTTTTCTCCTGGTTGTTTTTTTGACTGGGGGGAGTCCTCCTTGTAAATGAAAATACGCCATTTCTATCCTGTTACTCAGTGGGGTTTGTCAGAGAGATGTGCATACTCAAGAACGGAGTGAGGAATGTGAAGAGAGAACAGCTGTTTATCATGTCACCTGAGGAAAATGAACCGATAGCAAGAGTTTGGTCTCGAAGTGGATGTGGTTTAAAAAAAAAAAAAAAGGGGAAAAAAATGCATGTCTACCTTTTTTAATTCCTCTCTATTGAATTGAGTGGATGTAAAACAATAAATGTTTCAAAGTGTCTAGACAAAGTAAGTCAAGGTCCCCTCACAGCTTTTAAATACAGTACAGTAACCCCCTGCTTAGGAAGTTTTTAAGACACAGTTGGTTGATGCCTGTGTGTGCAAAATAATCAATACTTCTGTTTCCTTTACTCTTCCCTTAACTTTGTGCTTTCGGCTGCTGCGGAAGACAGTGTACTGGACTAAATGGGACTTAGCGTCTGATGCGGTATATCCATTCCTATAATCTAACCAGAAGAAACTGTATTTTGTGTGTGCCCAGAGGCAGAGAAACGAGGGTTTGCTATATCAAATGGCAATTTCAGTATCACTGCGGCGGAAATGATGGAATGTTTGCTTACTGAATTTGACCTGAAAGAAATTCGAATGACAGTTAGCAACCAGGCAGCCTATAAGAAGAGCACTAAGTCTTAACAGGTGTTGTCTTATGTCATCTGATAATGTTTAAGATGGACCATAGCTTCACTTGCATGTGCTAAAGTACTAGTAAAGAATTCAGCGGATTAAATGGAACAGAGTAGTTTATGCCAAACAATGGTTTTTGCGTGGTTCTGATGATGACAACAGCTTTCCCCTGGGTACCTGAAATAGGCTTGAGGACTTTAATTGGAGGATCAGATGCTCACAAGACATCTTCATTGTCTCTCATCCACACTAGTTGGATTTTAGGGTTCCAGTTAATTTATTCTATGTGCTCTTGAGTCAGCAACGGGGTGGGCACGTCTGAAAAGGGCCTGTTAGCACTAATGCCACAATAACAAAAAAATGCATGCTGGACAGGGAGGAATCGACAAAGTGTGTAAGATGCTTTCAAACTCATTCGGTTTCTTGACCGCATTATCCGTGTGTGTGTGTGTGTGTATATATATATGAATAGCATAGAAGGAGATGCAGGCAGGTGTTTGCAAATCATGCGAGGAGTCTTAAATCACTGAGGGTCATGATTTACTCTACCTATCACGCTTTGTGTTTACCTCCCTTTCCGATGTTTACGTCACCTATGCTGCTCACAGTGATTCTTAGGCACATAACCTAAAATGAATACAGTGCAGTAATACTTTATTGTTGGAGAAGGCTTTGTAGGGTGGGTTATGTGCTGTGGGCCTTCCCCAGGCGTGTGCTGCTGGCCGCTGCAGGGACAGAATTGCCGAGTTACCTTTGGGGAATGTGCTGTTAATGAGTAAAGACAAACAAGCTGTTCGTTGCCTGGGTAATGAAACGTTGGTTTCTCCATTAAAGAGGTTATATTTGAAAACCACTATCACCTTCATTACCTGCATGCAAGGACTTGCCTTCAGGGTCCCACTTGGGTCTCCTAACAGCCAATGATAGCATGAACATGCAGCTCTTCACTGTTTTGAGTAGCTGGGATGTCTTTGACTGCAGCAACAGCAGAGTATGAAATTGGACGTCGGCAAGTAAGGAAAAAACAAACTGACCTTGAATTTTTTTTAAAATAGTGTTTAAAATGTATGGAAATGTGTTTTATAGAAGAAAGGCTAGAGACTGTACAGTTGAGGTCTTAAATAGTTGCTATGATGATATGATTTGCATTGAAAGAGATTTCTACCACTTGGAAATAATTAACATTTGCCAAATAATATTGGAATTAAGAGTATGACTTTCAGAGGGCACCAGTTCATCAACGTTACGCACTCTGTCTTCTCTGTGGAGTTTGTAATAGCAATTACTACGGCAGTTCATTGCCCTTTGTAATATAATCTCTTTCTCTGTCTCTGTGGGGATTACAGCAGCTATGAGTGTAGACGTATCCCCTTCATAGACGCTGTGAACTCTGCTGGTTGCTTTCTGGAGTTTACAGTAGCAAAGAGCATAGACGTACCTTCTTCAGGACCACCACCAACTCATTTTGTCCTTGTTTTTTCCGCTTGTTCTGATCTCTGTAAGGGCTGTAAACTCTGAGAGGGCCAGCAGCCCGCGTGTCTGATCTCATCCCTTTTGCATTAGTGTTATAAGCAGTAAGGGGAATGTTGAGGTAACCCAAAGGCTCAGTGAGGTCGTCTGAATTAAGCTGGACGGTGAGAAGATGATGAGTGTTAAGATCTTCCTCTCCAGGACTGTCATGAGGTTTCCAGCTATTGCATGTCAGATTGTAAGCCCCCCTCCCTCACTAGAAACCTTCTATTCAATTTGCGTTGTCAGGTTTATGCATGCAAGCTATTGCTTAGCAGCACAAAAAGAAAGCTTAGGCATTTGAAGTACGTTGCATGGAGTCACTTCAACTAAACGAACGTTTATTTCAAAGCTTCGTTCCATCGCTTGTCATTCAAGGTAGTTAAACTTAAGAACTAAAGTTGACTTAATGTTTCATTTGACAAAATTTACATAGCTTGACTTTTTGTCTAGAATAGAGATTTTAATCTAAGAACTTGCTTAATACAGTCTTAACTGTTTTTTTTTTTTATTGTAAAAAAAAAAAAAAGTTTTATTTATTGTGCAAGGACTACTGAGAACCATCTGCTTTGGAGAGGCCAACTTCCAGTCCACAGATGGTGTTTAAAACGGTTTCAAAGAATTTCCAAATCTTGCTGTGGCACCTTTCAGAAATACACGTGTAACTTCTGCCAAGGCTTTTCTTTTTCCTTCCTGAGAGAGGGTCGCTTTTTCTTGGATTAGATCCCATCTCCCAGGCATGTACTGAAGGCATATTTAAACATTTAGCTTTGGGCTGTGGATCGGCCTTTTGTAGTTCCCCGTTGTGCTAGGATAATGGTCAGTGTAGCTAATACTGTGGACGCTCTACATGCGGATTTTGCCCTTGTGATTATAGGTCGGATTATCAAGTTCCAAAGGATTAAAGTTATTTTCTTTGGCCCTTTGCCAAGTAAGTTAATTAGCTGATTTTCTTGAGATCATGACCTGTCGCAGAACTATACTGCCCAGTTGTTAAATTTCCAGTCTGGTAAATGAATCCCTCCATTTTCATTTCCCATTGCATTTTCATGAATGCATGAATGATATGATATGTGAACCTCTTCCCCTCCCCAGGAAAAAAAAAAAAAAAAAAAGGCAAGGGTTTTTTGTTTCCCGGTCACTGGGTTCTGTACGGCTGTAAAATTTCAAATCAATTTAGTGTAAAAAGGACATGTACGTTGAACAGGTTAGACCTTAGACCTTTTGACAAAAAACTGTTTGCAAAACTTGCCTGTACACCATGTCACACATCACTGTTTAACAAATAGAGAGCTTTAAACCTTGCCTTGAACTCAGGTTTAATGCCTCTTATTCCCTGTAGAGTTTTATTCTAATAAATGGTAATTCTAGTACAGAAGCGGGTGAAAGATGGATTTCACGTACAGGAGAAGGCAAAAACTGTGTTGCTCAATGTTGGAACCTTGAGCCTGGCTCTAATCACTGCAGGTAACACCGGCAAAATTTACTAACCAGTATTCACTAACGGTGGTGTAGTGTTTTCTACGATGGACCCTGCAATGTTTGCAGGTAAGATTTTTATTATTTAAAAAAAACCCGCTGTGACAGCAGTTTATCTGTACTTGAAGACATTTTCATCCCCTGATAACTATATCATAAATGATACTATGTAGATGGCAAGCGTCTCTTCTTTGTGTTCAGTCATCTGACCTCCTATGTGCTGCTTTGAAGCACGGTAGAAGCTGTGATTAACCAGTTGAACCAATTCCTAGCCTAGCAAGAAATACCACTCATTAAAAGAAGGCACGTTTCTTCATTCACTGGACTTTGATTTATTTTCATTGACACAGAAGGCCGAAACAGTATCGTGTTATACTTCTAAGTGTATACTCTCAACCCCCACTTAAGTGTGTTGCTGCTTAAACAAAGTACAATATGGCTGATAAGAGGGCTCTCTGTTGTACCTTTCAACTGGTTTTTATGGTAGTTGTACCAAAGGCCTTCTAAAAAGCAATTTGTAGTGCTTTCTACTGGGGTGGCAAGCAACCAGGCTAAGAAGCAGCACCTTTTTCTGCAGTCCAGGCTGCAGGAAATAAGTCTCCATTGATTTTTCCTTTGAAGGTTATGGATACTTTAAGCAATGTGTGAAATGCTTACGCTACTGCAGTGAAAAAATTTTCCTCAAGTTGGGACTAAAATACTGTCTGGCTTTAGCAAAGGTGCAGTGCAACATGATACCTCGTACTAAAAACCCAGTGCAATCTGACCTTCCTTTTATTGGTTTCGTAAGTCACGTGATACTGTTTGTCTTTTGTAAGTGGAGAAACTTAAGCCCTAAAATTCAGTTTCTCACTCAAATTCTCTGTGAAAATAAATTTTAAGTTAATCTTTCATTTATGAGAGAAGGTGTAAAACCTGACTTTGTGTTTTTTTGTTGAAACAAACCAAAAAGAATGTAAGTATGGCTGCAATAGGTTGTTTTGGTTTGGTTTGGGTTTTTTGTGTGGGTGGTGGGGTTTTTTTTTGTTTGTTTGTTTTTTGTTTTTTTTTAAATTTAAGCTCCTGTGAATAATTGTGGGAAGTATCTTGAATTATTTACCTGGCAGTAGTTCAAAGATGTATTTCTGGATTTCTACCTTTGTGCATACAAAATAAGAGAAGATTAGGCACTCTTTCCAACCGAGTAACTCTTGTTCCCGCCGATAAAGCATTGTGTGGCTGAAAACCTTTATTGCCCTTGGGTTGAATTACTCTGTACCCCTTTTGAATAAATGCCATATCTAATAAATGCCGTGGTAGTTTTAGTGAAGAAAGACAAATGTGTCCTCAGAACCTTAATGAATCTTTTGAGCATTGGCAGGTTTGCTTCACCATCTGAAGTCTGTAAGAGGGCTTCAGACTAATTCTGCAGTTGCTTGACTTGGTGGCTTCACCCCAGAGCCTTGGCTGACACAGGCGTAAGCAGAGAATCAAATTTGGCGTTCACATCGCAGTCATCTGGGTGGTCCTTCTTTAACAGAGCAAAGTCCATGTAGTATTTAATTTAGATTAAATTCCCTGCTGGCAGTGTCCATCAGCTGACTCTTGCCACTTTTGCTGAAGCAAGGCTAGTGCTATGAGATCCAGAACACTTGACAAGTGGTGAATTAAAAGAATGGATTGCCACACACAGATGCAGGGTCTTGGTGAGCAGGGCTGTAACATGACGTTAGAGGCCACCGAAGTTTCCTCCTGAGGAGAAGCTATAACTGGAAAAGTGAAGAACAAGCTAGGCTTAAATGACTGGGTTTTGATTTGGCTATCTAAACAGGTTCTCTTCCCCAGGACGAATGTTCTTACAGATACTATATTGCATATTTATCTAAGTAACCTGTGTCTTTTCCAAGTTTACTTTTATGGGTGCGATGTTTCGCTATGAGCATTTCTTGTTACTTTTTCAGCTTTTTCATAATCAACACAGAGTAGATCCTTATACTTTAGTAATAGCATTTCATAAGAAGCCTGAAAAGCAGATACTTCCTCCACTAAAAAGAAGTCTGTCCAAACAATATCAGAGCTGATTATTTCATTTGCTGTGGTGCATAGTTGTGTGACATTTAGTATTTTGAGTTACTTTGCATCCTGACTCATGCAAAGATGTCCCAGAATGAAATGAACAGAGAAGCTCTTCCCTCTTTCTTCCTTATTGTTCCTCACTGAATGAAGCTCTAGCAAGAAACAAGGGTTTTTCCCAGAGGTGTCAAGAATGGTGACTTTTTTCAATGTGCTCTGCAATGTAGAAGAAATTACACAGGAAAACAGAGGCTTTTGTCTTTAGTCGATCATGTGAAAATATTTACTGGAGATGATAACGTTACCCGGGGGAAGCTGACGACAACTTGAACATGAAATGCAGCAACTGGGAGATCCCAGACTGTCACGTTACGCTGACATGAAGGCTTCAGTCAAGCTGTTGGAGAGAGCAAGATTTTGAATTGAACTCGATCATCAGGAGGCTCCCTCTGACCTTAGCTGTTTCTAACCAGACTGAACTGCTTGCCGACATTGGTCATTCAATTGCTAGTGGCAAATGAGCGTGTCTCTTCAAATAGCCCTGTGTGCGTATCTTAATATCAAAGCAAGATCTGCAGAGAGGGATTATCAGCTATTAGTTGGAGTAATAGAGTTAGTTATCTGTACTTGGATCCTTGTGGCCACAGTGACTGGGTCAGCAAGTCTAGTGGAAGATGCTACTTCTCTCCAGAAGCTCTTCCTCTCTGGGTTGGTCAGCCCCTTCTGTCTGCCTGTCCTACCTGCTCCTTGGTCCTACTGGACCGGTAGAGGTAGATGGTAGCTACTGCAGCAAGCAGCAGTGACTACTCGCTGGGGGCCGAAGCAGTTTTTTCTGAAGCAACAGCAGCAGCACAGTTCTCAGCTCTGGGTAACACACACAGGTTGAGCTAGTCCATTACAGTTTATGTAGTTCTTGAATGTGGGGTTCTGTGGCCGAGCCAAATTCCTCTTTACACTTAGCTGAGGGACAACCTTATTTCTCCTTTTTATTGGTACTCTCAGGAGAGCTAATGCCTAATGGACTGTCAATTCAGATTAGGAAACTTTTGACCATATGTCTTTGTGGCTAGATGCCGGATTATTATATTAACCTGTTTTTCTTGTGATAACCTCATGATTAGCACTAAAAACTTGAGTTGGGCAGATAGTTTTGAGTAATCAAATCAATTGTTTTCTTCTGTGAAGAAAGAACTTCTTCTTCTAGCACCACTGAACGTAAAAGTGGTCTGAGGCTTAAGTTTCAGAATTTGCTTAGTGTTATTTATTTCCGTAGAATTATAGAATAAGGCAGACACTGCAATGGCTGGAAATAAAAAAAAAACCAAAACCCACCAACCCATAATTTTATTTCCTTTGTCCTACACACACTTTTTGGAGCCAAATTCAGCTTTCGAGCTCTGTAAATCAGATCATATATAAAAGTCAAGTAGCACTTAGAACTTTGGCGTAGGTTTGGACCTCGAGCCTCCTGAAGGTTGGGATTAACTAAACCTGAGGGCTGGATTAGGACCCTCTCTGCTTTTTCACAGGTGTGCATTGTGAGGGCAAATTTACGATGCAAGTTTAATCAAAGCGGGTTGAAGTCAGCACTTGGGGAGAAAGTTTACCACGCAACGTTTGTTAAAAATGCATTTTGATAGATAGCCCTTTGCCTTTAGCAACTTCCGTCCAACAACTGTTACTCCTCTCTCACTACTGCTACAGCAGCCTGAAGATAAACTCTGCTGTCTCCACTGCCTTTCCCGGTACACACACTATGAACAGCAAGTGGAAATCAGCATCGTAAAAAAACCCGTCCTTGTCGATTAGCTAAAATCACGTGAACAAGATCGCACGATGTCTTTAACTCAACTGTGGCCAAAAATGAGAGGTGGGGGACTTTTCGTGGCCACTTTGTCATTGAAAAGGGAAAATAATTACCAGAAAAATAATATTTTCGCTGACAGTACGGGGTAATTAGTTTCCTAGGGAGAAAAAGTTGGTAGCAAGAGGCTTTACACAGGGAGCCTTTGTCATTTTATGGATGCTCATCTATCAACTGTCAGGTTGTTTCAAAAGAACGCCGGTCATGATGTTTTCCCTCTGCACCTTTCCCATCATGGTGGCCCAAATTTGCCTGACTAACCATCAGTCTTCCTGTTTGCCTAGTCTGGGCATTTACAATGAATCGGGAGGCAGCAGCAGCGTTGCTGTGGCTGCACAGCGTGGGGGGGGTTTGTTGGGGAGAGCATCTAATGTGTTATACGGCTTTGTTGCAGAGGATGGACTGGCTGGACACGTGCTTTACTTGTTCAGGCAAGGCCGGCTTAGCAAACTGAGTGGGACTTCCCCAGGTGGAAAAAGTAGGGGAAGGCCTGAACTTGGTTCTTGTGTGAGAGAATGTCCTCCTCGGTTTGAGTATATTGATTAAAGATGTACCACAACTTTATTGCTCTTTCCCACAACACATTTTAGGGCTTCTTTCCTAAGACACAATTGTTCTTCAGCTGTGACATTGGGATTAACGTGAAGAAACGTTAAATTTCCGGATCTAGATGCCTCAAAGGGTGCGGGTGCCTTGACACTGACAGATGTAAAAATGTTCATTTCTTCTTGCAGAGGTGGCCTCACCTATGAAGTGATAAAGAAAGGGATTTTGGCTAAAACCTGAGGAAGTCTGATGTCGTGGAAGCAACAGCTGAAGCTTTGCCATACCTCCCCTGCTTTGCCTTCCACCGTAAGCTCTTGCCCGGCAGAGTGTGGCTCACCTGCACCCCCGGTCCTGTGACAGCTGCTGAGTGCAGACAGCTGTCACGATGCAAAGAAGGGGGAAATTTTCGATCGAGTATTTACCCGTTTTCAGGATTGTACTGTGGTTGCTCGCTGCAGCCACCCTTCGGGTTGAGGTTGGTTTTGTTTCTTTTAGAACAAAATAGTTTTCCTAGCTTTCTGCTTTTTCATGTGTAGTCTCATTTTAAAGGTAGTAGTCAGGGCAAGAGCTGCACCAGAAATAGCTGGGTTGTACCGAACACCACATGCATGCTGCTGTCATGAAGAGCCTTTTGAACGTCACCTTTTCTGGAAAAAAAAAAGCGGGGAGGCGATTGGAGAAAAATATGAGCAACCAAGCACACTAGGAAAAGCACGCATGCCTGCGCAGGGGGCATAGGCACGAGCGCAGTGCAAGTATCTGAGTAAGTCCTTGGAAGGTTTACATACTCTTCCTCATCTAGCCTGGGAAATCTCTCTTCCCAGCACTTTTCTTTAGAGAGATTTGAAGTAGTCCTCGATCCCTGTTGTACCTGAAATGCCCCAACCTCCCTTTTGCTTTTCTTTTTTCTTTTCTCATTTCTGGTGCATCAAAAAACTTAACTCTGCAGAGGGTAGGCTGCTACTTTCAGGACAGGAGACAGTGTCTCGCAAAGAAACTAGCTTGCCTTTGGGCATGTGTATAAATACACCCATTGATGGTAAAGAAAACGTTCATCATCATTTAATACTTAATGTTAAGGTCAAACTTCTTAACGTTAAGGACAGTGTGTGCGTTGTCAAGGCAAGGTTTAGCACACACCCGGGTCCTTTCTTCCTTTGTCGTTTTTGGGACAACTCCTTTCAGTTCATGATATATCGATAAGGAACCTGCAATCTGAGCTTCAAGTATTTCTATGAAGATTCACTGGCAGTTGCCAATAAAAACGCAATTGTGAAATTGTGACTTGGAAATCTGTGTGGAGGAGCAGGGGGAAACCTAAACCAAAATGATTTGTCCTAAATAGCAGTAATATTACTGGCTTTCTTTAGCAAGGCAAGTAGTCGTATAGTTTGGATTGCTTGTGTATGCAGCCTCTAATAATTTTTTCGGTTCAGTAAATGAATTGGCTGCATAGAGATCCCAAAATGACAAACATGAACTTCTAAGGCTTTTACTGGGTGTGACTAAACAAATGTAAAAAAAAATAAGGCCAGAGACCTCTAGCTCTTTTCAGTTTCTACTTGTGTTGCTCAGTGATGCTTAAGAGTAGCTGCAAATGCTCCCTTGATGGAGTCGGATTGCTTCTTTATTAATTCCATTCATAAATACACACTGGGTGTCCAGTGGAGCACTTAAAACCCTGATAATCAAAAGCTTATTGTGTGTTTGAGAAGCTTGAAAGGGATCTGAAGTAAATACCAAGGGAGAATAGAATAAAGTTAGAGTTTTTCTTTCTAAGCCAGCAGGAGGTCGTCTAAAGTATAATGTTATGCACAAGTTTTACCATCAAGGCTGTGATGGGGGGGGTGAATATGTGCACGATTACAGTAGTAAAATCAGCGTGCCATGCATAATGAATCCTGCACTCTGCAGATGGCGGAATCCCAGTGCAACATTAACAGCTATCTGATGGCTTCTGTGTGCGTGTGTGACATAGAGGACTCGTACCTTTATTTCAGCTCCACATGTAGCGCCATCCCACTCAAATAGCACAAGGCAAAATTCATACGAAAGCAATAAAAATAGAGGCTATTTCTTTCTTCAGCTGTGTCTTTCTCTGAAGCAAAAATGTTGACTGTGAAAAACATTTTCTGGGGGAAATTTAGGTACCAGTATGCTGTGTTAGTAAGGTTCTCTTATCAGCTGGGGAGTGTGTACGAAGAATGGAAAGGTGGTGGTTGCACTCCAGTGAAGTTGGGTTGGTTGAATTAATCTGATTATGTCTACACAAGCTGCACTCCTCCTTTTTGCCGTAGGGCAGAGTTACAGGGAGATACAGAGCTGAGGCTGTTTCTTGCAGAGCTGCTAATTGACTAGATTCTCCGTACCTTCTGTAAAGCATCTTCAGTTCTCATCAGCTGAAGACTTGCACAAGCTTTCAGCCCACAGCTTTGAAATTGCAATTTTGCTTTTGAATTTGCATTACTTCTGCTTAAGTGTATACAGACTTTTACCTAGGTGAGGGGTGTGCCCTGAGGCTTGGGGCCTGTGCGATGCTTTGATCTCTTTTTGGCTCTTCCCTTAAATCATAGACCTGGCGAGCAATAAGAAACTAGTTCTGAGATGGTAGGCGTGATGGCACACATAGTCCATGCATCTGTGGTGTAGACGGGTGCATCTTGTGAAGAAAATGATCCGATTCTTCAGCACCTCCTGTTATTTTATGGAACCGTTTCCCTGACTGCATGGCAGCAGAGAATCTCACATGAGGAGCCACGAGAAGTACTGAGAACTGGAAACAAATACGTCTTGGAGATAAACAATAACATTGATCTTGGCCGAGCATGACACAGAATTTCTCCCAAGACCCCCCGTTCAGGTCCTTTGAAACCTCGAGGCCTAAGCAGGTCTCTTTCTGGGCAGAATTCTTAGTTGCTTTTCTTTGGAGAAATACGAAACTATCCTTGACTTGTTTTTTTTTTATCCTCTACTGATAACTGTGAATGATGGCAATGTGAGTGCTTTCTATTCTACTCTCCTCATCAAAACCACAAAGAAATAGAAAGAACTGAAACTCCCAGGCCACTGGAGTAATAATAACGAGGTTGACTTTTCGGAATGATTGCATGTAGGAATAAAGCAAGGAGGATGCTACTGCCAGCGTATCCATTGTAGACAGATCGAGAAGTTGTCTTTGTCATGGAAAATTATTCAGTAACGGGAAAAGCAAAACACCACCACCACCACCACAACAGAAGCCAACTAAGTTATATATGAGAGATGAGATACTAGGGTAGCGAAATCAGTGGTTTAACCACCAAATAAAACTTGGTACAGATAATGTAGGACTTTGTGAAAAGGCAGATTTTCTTAAGTCTGTTCTGCAGTTCGCTTTTGCAACAGTGAAGGGCGTTTTGACCTTTGTAGTTTGTGAAAGGTATGAGATCTCATTCTGCCTGCTGCATACAGAGGGATGGCTCTCAAAAACTGCTCCTGGTCAAGAGGAGGAAAAGTAGGCACAACAGCTGTCCCCGCTTGTGCAAAATGGTGTTTCCATTACAGTTTTCACTGCAATGCAGTATTGGCATCACCTTTATGTTTCTGACACTTGGCGTGGCCCGTTTTCCTTGTCTTCTCCCAGGCAAATACCTCCCCCGAACAGAAGAGTAGGGGTTTTAGACTGCTGGTATCTGGCAGAAAGGACCCAGAGGCAACTAGCAGGATGGAAACAAAGCTTGTCTTTTGATGCTGATCTAGCGCAGGGGTCAACAAAATAGAAGGTTAATGAAACCAATGGGATTCCAGTGTGGATGAACAGACCTAGCACAAGATAGACCTAGAGAGTTGGTTTCTGCCTGATGCGTTCTCCGCCAAGATGAACGCAAACTGCTAGAGCCTTGCATTGGTGTGGGGCTCTGGTGTAACCACTGGTCTTGACGAGGGTTGCCTGGACTATGGAGCGCTAAGCACGTCTGGGGCCACGGTTCATTACAGCACCAATGGAAGGTGAGGGTGGCCCACGGCTTACGCACCAAAGCAGGAAGACACGCGCAGGGATGCGTGCTGAAAAATAGGTAGCTTTTACTACACGCTTCCTTTCTGCTACTAATCTTCTGTGTGTGTTGAGGATTGGTTTTTTATACGTTGGTTGCTTTTAAAAGAATCTTCTATATTCTCCCGCATCTGCAGACAAGTGCATGGGAGCTGAACTGTTTGTCAGGCTGGGTTTCCTGTTTGCAGGGCAGAACTTTTTCATGACATACGAGTTTTTAAATAAAAACCAGGGAGAGGCAGCAAATCACTTGGGTTCAGACAACGGAAGGGGAAGAAGAAAAAAAAATCCCACCTAAACAATAGATATTTAAGTAGAAAGTGTTCCAGCTCCTTCTGACAAAGAGCCTCCAGAGGATTACAATGCAGTCAATGTTGCTTTAATTAAATTTAATGCTGTGTGAAATGTACTCTGAGAAACTTTGATGAATGACTGGGGCAATTCATGTGGCTCACTAAAGGGCATCCAGCCCTTGCAGGGGTGTCAAGCCACGATGAATTGGTTAGTACAGGCATGTTTATAGACTGCCTAAGGAACCTTGTATCTGTGTGGTAATGTCAGAGATAATGTTATGATTCTCTGGACCTTGGGGGGCTTTGGTGACATGGTTAATGAGATAGCTCAGGGAGTGTCCCAGTAGGTTACTTGCAGACCTCCCACATCAAAAGGAGCAGCTTTGCCCCTTCAGAGCCTGCCGTCCTCTAGATCGCTCAGCTGGCCCTTGCTTTCCACAGGGCCACTTTTTTTCTACCTCCTCCCCCTTCTTTTGTGGTTCTTAGTCAACATTAACTTCGGCTGCTGAAATTCAAAAGTTGTTAGTTTTAAATTTGGTTTCTCTTTGACCTGCCTACACAATGGCTTTCGAAGATTTTATAGGAACAGCAACCACCACAGTTACCCTCCTCCCAAAGCCTCAAAATGACAACAGCAAAGCTTAAGCGTAGAAGGAAAAATGAGGGGGGAAATACTTAACTCTTCCTCTCTCTGTTTCTTCTCTCCCCATCACAAAGAAAGAGGAATGTTTCTCTCATGCAGAGTTTGATTACAAACGAATGGGCTATGATAGTACAACTGGGTCTTTTATCTGCTGCACCCAAAGAAGTGCAGGGAAGAAGAAGAAAAAAAAAAAAACAAACCCAAAACAGTGGATCAATTGATAAATGAAAGTCTGTTCTTCAAGTTTGATTTAAAGGGTTGATTGTGGACCTGTGGAAAAGGTCATTTAACAATTTCTCTTTGTAGGGGGAAAAACTCACTGTACGTTTGGTTTAAAGTGAGGTTAGATGGCAAGTAAACGTTCTTGTAATAATACAGTGTGCTTTGCAAAATCCAAATCCCTGGGTCAGGAAGTAGATGTTCAGCATATTACATCATTGAAGGAGGCATACATCCAAGTTAATAGAAGACTACCTCAAATGATCCTTCTAAAATATAAAAACCCTGAAATTTTTATTGTACTTTTGAAATTCTATAGGAAAGAAAAGGCAGGGGGGCTGATGGCAGATCACAGATTTGATAAACTTCATATCTCACTGATCTGATGACAGTTGCAAGTGTTCTATTTTGGATGACTACGGTTAAGGCTTGCGATCTTGGGCAGAGAAATAAATACTTACAGGAAACCAAGATGGGATCTTCTGAAAAAGCATAAGCAGCATGCTGACTGGTCTTGACTGTGAATGTTCTGAATCCCATTGTCCCTGAAAGGGTCTGTATTTGGTAGTTTAAGACATGTCACGAACTTTGAGCATTCATCTCATTCTGTTCTACTATGTCAGAATTTCAGTATATGTTCCTTGCAAACAATACTGAAGAAATGGTAAACGTAAATGCGTATATATGTTTTTCAGTATACATATATGTACATTTACGTTGAGTCAAATATTCTTGGTCCCGTCACTATTTTCTTTCAAATCCCTTGTAAAGCATATCTACCTCTCAAAGTTCAAAAAGAACTCAAAACAACAAAAAAAACCCAACCAAACAAAAACCCAGTCCTGTCTAGCTGAGTCATCTCTGGCCACCTCATTGAAATAACCAGAAACAGTCACCTGCTTTCTGCAAACCTTATTTGTGTTCAGCAGTTCTTCTGGGGGTAGCTTCCCATAGGAGGGGTGAGGGGGAAGGTGGTGGTGGTGGTAGTGATTTGTGTAGTTAATGGTCATCATAGCAGGTACTAAGTCTCTTGGCATTTTGTGGACAAAAATGAAGGTCCTAATCACTCTTCTGTATGTTCATTAAATGTTTAGCTATTCTTTAAATGCCGTTGGAGCCACTTCAAGAGGTGATACCAAGAGCAGGCCATCCCCAGAAGCCTATAGTGTTGTGATTATGGCTAGTCTTTTTCTGTCTTAAGCGCCTGAGGTGGAACGTTTATTTGAGAAGGTTGGTTTTTATTCCTTCTTCTGGTGACTAAAAGTAGTATCTATTCTCCTTGGCACCAAGCCAGCACCACTCTTCTGGTGACGCGCTCTAAGTGCCGAACTGTGTATACTGAGACTTTTGCCCTCTTCCTTCTGCAGGCAGGGCAGCTCCCTGGGTGCTGCTGTCAAGTTTGTGGGGGAAAAAATACCTTAAAATAATTTTAGGAGTTGAAAGCTGCTTTTGCTGAGAAAGTAAAAAAAAAAAAAAATCTTCTACAAAGCTACATTTCTGTCAAAATGCACAGGACCAAGATTGTGTAATTAGAATGAAGATTTTTTTTTTTTTTGTGACTGTTGTGAAGAGCTGATGTGGCCTTGAAAGGGCTGTATCAGAGGTTCTCCTCGTGTGGCAGCACTGGGAGACGCTGCACACCCTTGCCTGGCTAGCCGGAATGGCCTGCCCGGCCCTGCTGCCGCAAGGGAAGGCAGAAGGTGGGCAGAGCCAGGCTATCCCCTCTTTTCTCTCTATCTCTCTGTTATCTGAATCAACTATCCAGGTAGAAGCACTTAAATGGCATTTATTTAATAAGTTACTTGCTGCTGGCCAATATTGCTATAATGAAGTTGTAACTAGATCAGGGAGGAAGCAGATGCCAGGTTTGGTTTGGTAACTTGTCTTGCAGGGAAGAGCGGCGAAAAAGGCAGAATAAGCGAGTGGTTTCCAAGACCCTAATCTATTTTTAAATAGGTCTCTCTGAAACTGTGGCAGCAACAACAATCTTTGCTGTAGTTAATGGGCTGTCAGTGTATCCTTTATTTGAATGACTGTTTTCTGAATCAGAAGTTAAAGACATCGTGTCATTGTCACTGGGTCAGTGGCAGTAAGTCTAACAAAGGACCTTGAAACCACTGTGAGCAGCAGCTTCTGATGGCTTCAAAGTAACAGCAAGGTCAGAGAAAAGGCAAACACAGCTAACAGCGTCCCAGTCTCGGCGATGTGGCCGCGCAGGGTGTTTATGGCAGCCTAGTCTTCAGGATAAATCCCTTCCCAGTGCATCACGTGTGACCCTAGAGCAGGTTTTTTTGTTGCTTATTGCCTTTAGAGGGTAGAATGGTGCAACAATTCATAAATCTCATTGTAGGAGAGAGTTGTTACAGAAGCGTGACTTGACGAGCCAGGGCTATACGTGATCCTGACGGGGGACTGGTGTGAAACTGTGAGTGCTGCAGCCAGAAAGTGATGTGGTCAGCAGAGGGCTCAGAGGGAAGTCCCGGTGCGGGAGGACTTCCTCCTGGGGCAGTCGGGGCCCAGAGCTCTTACTGACTCCTGTGGATATTCCGCGCCTTGAGGCCCAGCAGTCTTTGGTGGTCGGAGAAGAGTAGGATGGCTTTTGTCGCCTTGACAGCACTGAACATTGAATTGGATTGAAATGGGGAGGTGCTGTGACATTACAGGAAAGCTGCTGTGCTGGGCTACCAAGCTGATTGAGAACTTGGAATCTGTCAGAGGCTGGAAGAGTTCATGTCTCAAACAATGTGGTGGGGCAAGTTCTGCACAACAAGGAACCTGCCTAGCAGTGAGGCGCAGGTGAGAAGTCGGTCAGCAGCAGGGCCCGGAGGGCTGGCCCAGGGTGCGCAGTTCCGTGTTGCCGTAGGCCGAGCGGGGCAGCTCACCGTGTATGGCCAGAGGTCAAATAATGGTCATAACCGCAGGGAGGGAGAAGTTTGTCCCCAGACGACCCCCAAGTCCACCGGCCCCTTTCCCGAAGGACCTGGAAGCACAAACCGGGCATGATACCTAATTAGCCTAATGAGTTGGACTGCCCACCTGAAGGAGGGGCAGGAAGATCATAAAAGGACACAAACTGAAGCCCCACGGGCACGGGCACCCTCTGGAACTGGACCCCTAGGCTGGCTGGACCAATGCTGGACCCAGGACTGGTGAAATATTTCCTTCTCTCTCTCTTTCTCTCCCACCCTTTCCCCCAC
>VYZV01028806.1:74945-161037 GCA_013401275.1 Pandion haliaetus | reverse complement strand
AAACCCTGCACCTCATCCTCATCCCTTTAGACATAAACCATTGACCAAGTCTGGGACTAAGAGCGGATCCAGCCGCCCCCAGGCTCCTCTCTGAGAACGAGTCTAGAAAGCAAGGGGGTCTGCTCTGAACCTCGTGACTCAACGGGAGAGCTCTCCTTACTGTCTTCCCCGAACTGATTCCCAGATAAGCAAGGCCTGTAGTATATGTTTGGTGACGGATGGTTAGCACGTGTTACACAGTTTACTGACGTGGTTTCATACCAATTTTTGTGGTGAGCGAATAAAAGTTGAGTTTTGCGAGTTAAAGGATCCCTGGTGTCGTTTCACCTTAATCGTGACCTGGGAGCCGGCAAACCTGAGTCATCGTCCTGAGAAATTGGGACGTGACAGAATCCACTTGCCCTCTCAATATATGTTGTCCTTTTCCAGCGATAGTTACAAAGAAATGAAGGTCTCCCTCTGTGGGCTGTTGAGGTCTGGGGGGAGTTAACAGGATGAAATGAGATTTGACTGGGTGATGCTCAGCTGGTAAGTGCTTGTGCGGCAGGAGAGAGAGTCAGCTAGAAATAGAAATTGAAGAATGCGGAGGGGAGATCACAGGGTAGATGCAATGTATGCTTTAAGCAGTGCTAAAGGAACACAATGTCTATTTTTCTAGAGGCAATATTACCTCAAATGGGGGAGCTGACCCATTCCTGCTGGGCCTGTGGGTCGTCCCCTGCCAAGAGACAGTTTAACTTCACCACGTGGGTTGCAGTGGCTGGGTCCAACAAGGTGGGCTGGAGCTAAAGTTCCTTTTTTCAGCTGAGCCCTCCTTGCTTTGGCATGTTATAATCAGACATTTAACATGATTTTAACATAGGGGTTTTTTGTATTCAGTCTCTTTGTGTGGTTTAAAATTCATTTCCAGGCTGTGATCTAATGGCAGTAATTACCTCAGAAGTGCATACAGTACAGGGTATGTTTATTTTTGTTTCAGCCAAGGCAAATGATTACAGGTCTTGGCTTCACTTCAGGGCTCGGCTCTGTTGGGAGAGCCAAAAACAACATCTACCTTTGCAATCTGGCAAGCAGGTCCCAAATACCTTACACGAATGTTTGATTTAATGATATGAAGGGTAGCGAGAGCAGGAGAGCAAAGCCCTTTGAGTCTTGATGTTGCAGTGGATCGCTGGAGTGCAAATTACTTACTAACTCTACGTTGTGGAGTGACCCAGCTTTGTCATACAGCGACTACGACTCCCTATTATCAAATGATAATTTGCTCCCTAATTCTCTTGAGTTTCTGCAATGTCCTCTGAGCAATTTGGCTAACACTGGCAACAGTATGAAAGGCACGAGTAGCAAAACACCTGTCATCAGATTTGTCTGCCTGTAGGTTTCAGTAGCTATAGGAGTAATTCAGTCTGTTACATGCAAAAATGAGTTTGCGTAGTCGCATGCTTGGAGCTCATGTCACGTGTGCAAGCATAGCTGTTCCCCCTTTAAGTATTTCCTGGCAGAAGCATCTGATGAGAGAGTGGTGGATGAACAGGGAGAACAATCTACTTCATTCCTGCTGAACAACACGTGGTGATAAAGCCCACCCTGCGTGCTCTATCCGTATACGGTTAACTGAGAAGTTTATGCTTTGGTGCTTCTGCCAAGGTGCAGAGGACTTGATTTAATTCTTCTGCTTAAAGAATTGCAACATAAAAATCAAGTCCTTAACTATGTCTCTGAAGAGCAGAGGGGAAGTTTTCATCCTTCCCTCAGTTTAATTTCTTTGTGATGTGTACCGAAACGCAGCTGGATATTTTCGGTCAGCAGTTGGCTGCACATGGAAGACACATGAAAGAATTTTGTGGATCCCAGCTAAATCTGTAGAAAGGAAATGTGCCCTTTGAGTATCTGACAGCTTTGGGGGATTTCTTTGTAAGCACAACTAGTGTGATATCCCGATTTCACACGTCCTTTTTTATTTTGTAACTCTTGGGAAGAACAATGAGTTATGGAAGACAGTAGAGAACACCCCTCCTAATGGGTACCTGAATAGAGAAGTGAGATGATGGTAATTACCTTGGAGCTGCAACAAGTTTCTGCGGGAACCAGGAGTACTCAGCACACCTCAGGTTCACGAAAGGAGGATTTAGCCTACTTTAAACGTGTTTTTCATTATTGCCATGACTGTTAAGCTTTGACAGTCCATGTGGATTCAGGAGATCTACAAATGCTGATCAAAACCGCTGAAAAGAGAGGCTTACGCTTTAAAACGTTGACTCTTGCTTTCTAGGAAGAAGAGGCATGTTGTCCTGGCTGTTCCATTTTTTAAACCACTTAAGCTTCATCAACTTCAGTAGACTTGCTCTGAGTTTATACCGGAAAAGAGAAGAGCGAACTCTGTCCCCCTTGAATAGAAAATGCTGTTTTAATGTCTTTGTATTTTCTGGCTTTCTCACTTGACTTCACAACCTAATTTCTCTGCTACCAGAGATCCTCTCAGTCAAATATATGTTAAGAATTTAAAGGCAATATATATATTTAAGTGTAAAACAATATGGATGAGCGTGTGCTCANGGCGTACGCATATACGTACAGTTTTAGTAAGTGAGAGAAGATGAGATGATACAGTGGCGATAAGTGAGATTGTGAATTATATCTTCAAGAATTTTACGTTGTTTCATGAATGGTGAAACTGTAAGGGGTGATGTTAGAACGTGCAGAACTATTGAAGTTATGCCAAGAGCCTAATTTCCTTTTGAAATGGAGACTGTATGGTCCTTTGTCAGGGGTCTCCTGCTCTTCACTGTTCATCATTTCAGATGAAAGTGAGTGACTTAATAATGCTTGCATGTAATAACTGTTTATTTTGACCTTTGGAAAAGACTTGACGTGCTGAGGGATAGCATCTTAACCTAGAGAGGAAGAAAAAAGCATGAAATGAAGCTTGTTCAAAGTTGTGATTCTACTTTGCTTTGAACTAAGTGTTTGTAGGAAAGGAAGAATCCAAACCCAACAGGTTCTCATCCTGGATCTTGAGGTAATCGGTATTTCTGTGGAGGTACTTGTACTGCTTCCACTTCATTGATTAACCTAACAATTCGTACAAACTCAAAAGAAGAAATAATCCTAACTGTCTTCCTTTTTCTCTTCTCCTGTGCAACTGCAGTAGTAGATGAACTCATTTACTGAAGTCTTTGTATATGTATATAGTTTATTAAAGGTTGTCAAAATTCAGGAGAAGCTTTGCATTTATTACTGAAAACAGTGCTGACTACCATTATTTTGAAGGGGATGAAGAAGGATAAATTATTTTAGTTAGATCCTTTTTCGGAGAGGATTTCTCCAATCCTTTCCCAAATCCTGACAAAGCTCATTTTATTTGTCAGCAGCATGATGATTGCAGTAGGATGTGGCTGTGAAACGCTGCTCAGTGAGATAGGACCACTTGCATGACGACTGCAGAGTAGGAAGATGGACATTAAAAGTGGACTCGACTCTGTATGGGCTTGGGAAGCCAATGCAAAGAGCAGATCTCCCAGCTGTTGTGTTCCTAACAAGTTGAATTATTATCACTTTAAATTCTATGGGTTGCAGTCTTTCCAGATTGTGTTGCCAAAGTCTTAGATATAATTATATTTCACGTAGTGCTAGCTGTGGTTATATTAATGCTGGATGCTTGTGGAAAATGGTCAAACACACCCACAGGCACCCAGCTGAAATCCCTGCTTGATTTGAGCAGCAACGGGAAGGTTAAAAAAAAATGGACCTTTCCATGCTTTCACGGGTTCAGAAGTAATACCTTTAGAATTGTAGTGTAGAAAGTCTGTTAAACCATGTGCACTGCTCGTAAAGCCATGAAGTATTTTGTAGGCTTGTGAAACTGAGGAGCAGTGGAAGATCTGAGAGCTTCTGAAAGAGGGAGCCCTGCGGGACCGAGCTGGAGCTTCATGTCTTCCATTTCCCCTCGGAGGCAATGCTCTGCAAGGTTCACAGACCGTGCACGTGTTTCTCCCGAATTTCGAAACCGCAGACCGTGAGAAGCTGTTGCGCTTTTCTAGAAAGAAATTGTATTTCCTTGGCTGTCGTTGGCTGCTGCAGTAAGTGACACCTAGAAAAAAAAACCAAGTGAAACAAAATGTTAGTGGTGGATCTGTAGAAGTGTCTCAAAATTACTCCAACCATGATAAAAACCAAAATCTAAAAGCTTGCACAAACATATATAGGTAGCTATACTGTCATTTCCTTCAGATTCCAAGATACTAAGGAACTGAGTTACTCAACACTGAAGGAAAACACAACAAAAATGACCAAAAAAAAGAACTCCTACTCCCATAAATGTTACGAAAGGACAGCAACACTCTGAATGACCTTCAGACATTACAGAGATTGAGGCTAAGGATCTTTCGTACCTATCTATAACCATCTTATACATAGGTTTATCTATAATGCACCTAGGTATACTTACCTATACTATTTCATAATATCTACTGAGGGAAAAAAAAAAAAAAAGCAAGTCTTTGAGATACAATTTTCTTCAGCAAAATCATTAATTGAAAAAATAAGCTTTTGAAAAAGGAAATCTGCTGTGTTGCAGTGATCCTCAGGCTTATTCTATTACTGCTTTTAGTAGAAGTAATAAAAAAAAAAATCACTATCGCCTACCTACGAAAGAATTACTCCTTTCAAGGCTCAAAAACTGCTTTACAAAAGGTACAATTTTGTGAAGCTTACTTTTAGTCAGAATTTTTTTCAGGCATCCTGAGAAGGTTTCTGCCTGGTCTTAAAATGAATATGTAGAGAGGAGATTGCAAGGTGCTTTTCCTTGGGAAAAAGTAGAACAACACAGCCTGAGGGAGGGTTAGCAGTGATGGGGGAGCAGTAACTTTTCTTAGATGTGAGATTTTGTTGTTTGTATTT
This sequence comes from Pandion haliaetus, assembly GCA_013401275.1. Classification (NCBI taxonomy): domain Eukaryota; kingdom Metazoa; phylum Chordata; class Aves; order Accipitriformes; family Pandionidae; genus Pandion; species Pandion haliaetus. The sequence continues at coordinate 156,138 of VYZV01028806.1, read as the reverse complement.
GAACTAGCGTGTTTGGAGGAACAGGCAAGCTTTTGAAGGCTCACAAGCTCCTTCAGCGTGAAATCAAAGCAGCAAACTTCACTTGAGAGAAGAATAGTTGCTCACAACTTAATTACATTGATCAATGAGATGATTTAGAGTTAGGAGGGATGTGTGCAGAAAAGGTCAGAATCTGGGAAGAGCTCAGGGCCAGTTTAATGTGCTCATTTCCCCAACTCTGGCTTCCCAATAGCTTCCACAGAGATCATTAAAGTCGGTGAATGCTGAGATCTTCAAAACATTATGGACGTGTAAACTTCTTTATCTACAAAAAAATCACATGAGTTTTCTTTACATCCACCAGTAGCTGAGCCAAGCTTATTTCAAGTGAGGAAGACTTGTAATATCAAAGATTTACCTAATTTTCATTGCTGCACATAAAACATCTGACAGTATTTGCCGAGAAAACCAAAATGCCTCTCTTTGTTTGTACAAGCCAAAGGAAAAGTACAGTGTATCCATCTGCAAACGAACATCAAAGCACTTTTGCAAAATCGGGGATGGTGACATATATTTGGAGAAACGGTGTGAGAGCTGCCTGTTACAGAGTCATGGGGGTCTCTGCACTTACCAAGCGTAATCCTGATTGGAGCCACATCTTTTCTTTTTTCTCTTTTTTTACCACTTCGTGGTTAACATTTGTTGATGAGTAGGATTAACAGCACATTTTCAGTGACATTTAGCTCTTTTAACAAGCTCTCTCCAGTCAAAGGTGGCTAGCCTGAAAAAAAAAGAGAAAAGTCATTAAGCAAACAAATCTTTGCCAAGAGTTGATGCTAAACATGCCATCACCCTGTGTGAGTTATTCACTGTATATTAAATTTATTCCACGAGACTCTGACCTTGATGTTGATTAACCAGAAATCCCTTCTTCTCTTGTCATTATTAACAGCTTTAGGTGCCTCGAGTGGCTCCTCTTTCTTTCTTATTTTTTTTAAGCATCCATTAAGGAAGATTTTCTCAATTTATCATTTCTTTTGTAGTGCTGCTCATTGGCATAACCTCTTGAGGCATGACTGCTCATTTCCGTGAGGCTGCCAGGACAGCGCCGGGCTGGTCATGCAGTTGGTCTGCCCCTCTCCGCTTAGCGCGTCCACCGTGGTGTGAAGGATTACTGACGCGTAATGAAAGGCAAACAGGCCTTGCGAAGAATCGGGGTATTCCTTTGGCATGGTGATGCATCTGAATAGTCTTATAGATGCCTCTGAGTCCTGGGGGGGGTCTCAGGGGAGACTTTTATTGTTTCAGGCAATTTAGTCCATTATCCAAAAAGCATGGAGAGAGAAACGGGATTTTTCCCTCTGCGCGTTCCTATTTCCTGGGCATGTCAGTCGTGGCAAGGCTGCTTTGTGGCTCTAGGGGCGGGCACAGGGCAGAGATGCTGTCTGTGTGCGGAGCAGAGTTCCTGCACTAGTCCTTGCGAGGCGGAGAGGGAGCATATTATGGCTGTTCTTTACTTGGTCAGGGCTCAAAAGGGCCTCTGTAGACGCAGGAGATGGAGCATCAGTAGGTTGCCCTTAGGTCAGTCAGCTCTGAGTAGACTCCAAATATGGAAGATGGTTTAAATCCACCTCCAGCTCAGTATAAACACAGGATCAGAGCGAGAACTGAACCTTTTTGGTGCCTGCTGCTAAGCGTGAAACTGTTTACGGAACAGAAACACTGCAAGTATTCACTTACGCTGGCAATATCTGGAACAGGAAAAAAAAAAAATCAAGGGACAAGAACGACACCAAAAAAAAAAAAGCTGGATGTGTTTTTTTGGATTCCTTTTGGGTGAAGTCACATGGTGATAAATGGAATAGTCTGGGAGAACTGAAAACCGAACTTGCTGTAAAGCCCGATGTAGAGCGGGTTGCGTTACAGAGTTTATATATATCTGGCACCTCTTGCTATGAAGAAAGTCTGGCTGCCATAGGCTTTGTGGCCATTGGCATAGATTCATTCAGTGCTTTGCGATTTTGCTGCTTAACACTCACCTTTGGCAGCCACTTGGCACACTCTCTTGTGGCGGAATATGAAGTTTATCACTGCGGCTGTATGAGATTGTACCTTGTCTGAAAGCTTTCAGGATCAGTTATTGACAGTCTATAGCTGCCTTTCTTTTCTACTGGCTACAACAGACGAGTGCATCATTCATGCTTTGCTGTTCCTTCCACAGCTTGTAGGCAATGCCGCAAAACCAAACAGGAAAGAAGCACAGCACCGTTCAGATAACTTACATAATCTTCTTTCTGCTCCTCCATGCAAATACGTGTGTATATGACTTTGGCGTGGTCATTGCCTAGGCTATATCTAGCCCGAGTGACTGCTGCGGTATTCCCAAGCCCAGGTGGGTCCTCGGCCGCACCTTGATCCCGCGGTGGGATGGGTGGTGCAAAGCAACCACCGCTTCGTTGTACCTCAGTTGCAAGGGGAAGACAGCTGGCTGCGTGGAATGATAAGGAATGGAGCCATGCTCTCTAGATCCCCGGCCTAAGTGCTTGGTGAGACCCTGGCTGTGGGCCATGCCCTCGGGCACACTTGCGAGGCGGCGTAGGCACAGCATCATCTCTTCTTCAGGGAACCATCAGTTCTGTGCATTTCGCGGGCAAGGCAGGGTGTGTGAGCTGTGGAGCGATTGTTATCTTGAGCCAGCCTTGAGGCACAGCTTCTTGCTAAATGTCCTGTAAAGACCAATATGGAGCTATTAATTCCTTAAGGGCATTAGGAGGGTGTTGTTGACAGTGGTATTGCTGTGATATGTGTAACATGGTTAGAGATGGGAGACGTATTGGTCCTGGCAAACTGCTGCCTTTCTAGAGAGTGTTAATGCTCGGGTGGGGATGGTGGGACGGTGGGGTGGGGCGAGTGAGTGGTGGATACAGCTGAAAACCATCGCCCAGTTTTCATTTACCGCACAAACGTACACGCTTATGTTTTCAGCAAGCGTAGGCAAAGCGGCATATCGACCAGGGAATGCAAACAGCTATTACGGTTACATCCACAGGAGAACTCAGCAGGCCGAAGACAAAATTATGAGACCAGATGAGGAATACACAAAAAAGCTGAAATGTCATTTGAGACTTAAAAACTGAATATTCTCAAAGCATTGGTTTGTGTCACAATCTGTATGTTTATCGAATGCTTTGCTTTTGGCAAAAGTAGTTTTTTCATGAAACTGTCTAAGTGAAAAATGTCTGATCAGCTTTGATCCAGATAGATGCAGTTAGTTAATGTTTGAATAAATCAGTGTGTATACTGATTTACGAAGAGTTTTCAGGTTAGTATACTAACGGTATTTTTTCGTTTTGGGCACTGGTTTGTTTCACGCTTTGTTTTTCATTGGCTTGTCACACAGAAGCTAGTCTGCTGTTCTTAGGTCTTTCTTTAGCTTTGAAAAGCTCGATTTATCCAGCTTTTTATGATTTCCCGTGTTGCATCTGTTGTCGTTTTGTTGTTTGTAATATCATAGTATCCAATAACCATACTAATGTGACGGGAACTATTTCAGGGGGGAGAGAAGTTGTTTCACTACAAAACGTACTGCACCAGCTCCAGCCCATGCAAGCTGGTTGCCTCTGCTATCTCTTGTTTTCTGTTCTTAAACAGGAGTGCAACATTTCAGCGGATGTTTTCCCCTGCGTGTCCACAGGTCAAACTTAAAAGCAACTGTTGTTTTCTCTGTAGTGCTCTGGGCATTGCAGAGCATGACCTGCTACTCCATTAAGAAATGCGCAGAAACTGAGCTGATTCTCTCCCGGCATTGAACAGTTTCTTTGTTGGTTTTTAAAAATACACTCAGTTGCTTCATTTTTTCACGTTTTCTCTACCTCTTAAGAGATCCTGGTTTGCTCTTGTTTTCCTTTGTTAAATAACGCATGTAAATCTTTAAACTGAAGGGCAAACCCCGAATTTAGCACTGCGCGTCTTGCCTGGCGATTGATGCTGTGGCCTTTGGGCTCCGATGACCCAGGCTACGATGCCACGGGCTATCTGTATGGCAGCAGCGTATTCGGTAACAGGTTATTTGGCGTCTTCCCCTAGATCGTCTTTCATGTGTGTTCTCCCACGTTTTACTTGATTTCTTTGTTAACTATAGAGGAAAAATGGGTTGATAGAATGTCAGGCTTTTTTAGAACCCGTCTTATGTTTCAGTTTTCCCCAGACACCTGGGAAGGCCAGTTGTTTAGTAGGACAGTATCACAGGCTGGCAGTGTGCTGGCTGCCTCTTACCACCACCATCACCAGCACAGTTGAAGTTCCTGTTTGGACATTGCTGAAAGAGGCAGGCTCTTCCCGATGACCTTGCTGTTGGCACTGAGATTTTTACAACACTTGAGACTCTGGTAGCCATAGGATGTCACAGTTCACTGTTAAATGGCTAATTTGGTATGGGTACCATCTGGTACCGTCCCTTCCCAGAGGCATTCCCCTCCAGCCTTTCTTTCGCAGTAGGTGGTGAGGATGTAGGGAACTTAGAGCGGTATAGGAAGGCAGATAGAAAGCAAAGTAGAACTCCCTTTAATGCAGTCAGTGAACGATGTGTAGCGCAGTGTAGCCACAAAAGCAAATTAAAACTTCTGGTACCAAAAGCTTAAGAGTTTGCCTCCTGCCAAAAGATGCATCACGTGTCCTGCCTGGCTCCAGCTGCTGTACTCAAAGGACAAGGTTCTCCAATCATTGTTCTGTCACGTCTGCCAGCCTAGTGTGGGCATCTTTGCTATCTTAAATGGTGCTAGATGTCATCTTTCGGGCAACTGAATCATGCCCAAGTAAACTTAAAATCTCCCCTCTGTCTACCTTATGGGGACTTAAAAGATATGTAGAGTTCTAGTCTAAAAACCAAGCACAGTGGTTTGCACAAGACCTTTGTTAGCAGCCTTTTCTGTATGTTGGCTCTAGCGAAGCCTGCGTTGCAACTGTGTGATGCTGAGAAAGGTTCCTTGACATGTCATCTAAGGCTAGAAACCCTATACCCATTAATATTAGTGTTTTGGATTTAATATCTAGGTTCGTTACGCTGCTGAAGATGGTCTGAATATGCTGATACAGAAAGCGATTCAGGACTGCACCTCACACCTGAGTCGGGAGTCCTTCGAGTGCGTATCATAAACCAGATCTTCTAGTGGCAACTCCACAGCAGAGATGGTCCTCACAACTACTTCCAAACCTGCTGGTTTCCGTGCAGGAAGGTAAGGTCTGGGGAAAGGAGCATATGTCGTTTAAATCTTCACAGGGTTTCTAAAAGAGCATATAATGTACCTAGCAGGTAGTTTCGGATGCTTTGAGAAGTCTCCCTGAGTATTTTTCTTAAATAGATTTGTCTGTGGGGAAGCGGAGTAAGACATCATCTGTTCATCTTGTTAAATATATGCTTAAAAAAGTTAAAAGAATTATGCAACCTAGTTGAATTACATAATTTTAGCTTTTGTTTAGTAGCATGTTAGTTGAACTGCCTTCCAGCTGCTGCACTGTAAACAAAGATAGTGTAAGAAAAATTTTGACCAATTATTATTTTAATGTAATACAAAGCTGAGAAACTAAGTGTATGTGAACTAGGGCAAGCTGAGACAATTGCAGAAGTCCTTGTAGCTTTCTAATAGGGAGGTTTGCCCTTGAGTTTATGGATAAGTTTTTATGACTGTATCAGCAGTTTAAAAAATGTAGTGGAATCTGCACGTCCAATTTATTTGAATTAACATTGTTACAAGTGTTTTCGTTTATGGTTTTAAACCCACAATACTACAGATGGACGTCCTGCGTTTAGTCTCCTCCTCGTATGCTTTTATAAAGAAAGAGGGAAGAAGGAGAGGTGCGAGATGACTGAAAAAAACAAACACCAACAAACCCACAAACAAAAAACCGTATAAAAAAGAAATGCTGTCCTCCTTGAATATTTTCGTAACAGGTTGTTTTTCAAAAGACGCAATTTCAAACCAGTGATGACCATCGTAGCTTTAGCTGTGACAAGAAAATGAATCGGGGACCTCTGCACTCAAAGCTGCACTGTGTGCTGCTGCGTTAATAGTGCAGAAGGCCTGTAATAAGAGAGAGTCACTCCATTAAAAAAACCCGTCTAAGCCCTGCTTAACTTTTTATGTGCATTAAACTGGGCAAACTCAAGTTGAAGGGGATGTCTGCCGCAAAGTTCTCTAGCTGTACTGGAGGACGTACTGTCCAGCGATGAAAGCAGTAGAGCGTGATCTTGGGTTGGGTCTACGGATGGCCTCGGGTTTGCTGTTTGACCTTGGACCAGTTGCTTGCGCTGTGTCTGTAGTTCAAGGAGAAATGCATTGTTGGAACAGGCCTCGCGTACGTTGGGTCTCCTGCCTCTATTTCCATGGAAGGAGAACTTGGATGTGTGGACCGGAAGAGAGCTGGAGCATGATCTAGCATGTCTCCTGGTCCACGCGTGCAAAGGTGGAGGAGTTCTGATGTCTGCTGTGCAGCCTGGACAGGCTTCCCTTTTTCAGCAGTATCACAAAATCAATAGAGATTGCGTTTACCAATCTTGTTAGGGAGCTGAGATGAACTCTGCAGCACTTGAATATTTCACTAGCATGGGTTGTTAAAGTCTTAGAGAGAGGGTCCGATATATATGTGGTTATAGGTACAGGACATATCTACAAAAATCCAGCTTGGAAATACCAGAGATGAGTATTTTGCCATTAATTTCTAGCTCAATCACCAGCATTCAGATGTTTTCCTCTTTCTGCGGGGAGGGTGATGAAAGTCCAAAGTTCAGCCGTGAATGCCCGCTGGCAGCAACAGGATTGCGCACGTGCGCTTAAGGCAAGAATTGGCCAAAATCTTGCTAGAGAAGACGTGATGATTTCCCGGGCTTTCTTTCCGTTAGCTATGAAAGAATGAGCTGTGCTATGTCTGATTCAGAATTAGCAGTGCTGCTGATACGCTTGATGTTTTTAACGCCCTGCTGTGGCTTAGTATAATTGGCTTTTTTGGTGTGTGTGAGTGAGGAGGCTTGCAGACTACACAGAATACAGCCTGTGTGGCATCAGCTCCCCTGTTGATTTAGTTTCGTTTTCTGTTTTTCTGCCTTGCTCAACTGCCTGTAACAGCATAGAAGTATTCTTCAGATCTTTGTTTCCCTGTGTTCACAAAATGCAGTTTTTGAAAGCCTTTATGCCGAAGAGACATTCAGAGCGAGAGGCAGGTCTCGGATTTGTTTCAAAAGCCATTGGCAAATTACATACTTGATTGAGCCTTGTTTATAGTAACTGCTAGTGAGAAAGCCTTTGCGTTGGTAGTAGATTAGATTAAACACGGAAGGGTTGAATTAAAGCTCCCAGGAATTACTTGCTTTGTGGTATTGACGTGCTGCCTTGGAGCAGGAAGTAATGGAAATTTCGTGAGAAAGTCTGTGGTCCCAAGAAGTGTGGCTAGGTTTTTCCCTCTTCCACCATCTACACTCCATTACAAGAGCCTTATTTCGGTGGTTTGGAGCATGACATGTAATAAATTGGTAACTCATAATGAAAATGTGACATCCCGTGGAAACTCTTCTCACTCTTCAACTTCCTTACTGAACCTTAGGGCTCCCGGCCAATTTTCTGCTGCTCGTCCCCACCGCATCTTACTTCGTTAGTAATACTCCCTGTGTTAAGTTTTGCCTCCTGCTATCGCTGAGTTGCGTGATCAGGCACCTGGGGAACTGTGGATCCATTTATGTCCTGGCTCACAGCAACTTCATGCATACTTGCTGGGAACTTAATACAGAAACTCTGGTCAGGCAGATCCATTCAGTAGAAGTACATGAGTCCTACCTTGGGCTGCCAGTACAGACAAGCACCTGTTGTTACCACCTGTACTGTTCTGTCAGAGTCCAAGCTCTTTTCTGAATAATTGCTGCCCAGAATTGTGTTCAGATACAGACAGCAACAACTTGGTACATACTGCAAAGGAGCTGTGGGGAATCACAGGCCCTGGCAACTGGAGGAGTAGTACATGGCTGTGCTTTGGTTAGGTACTGAAGAACTAAATTGCAGGAAAAGGCATTAGGCTGGGACAGGTTTCTGTCTCTACAGGAACAGTCTCCAAAACTTAAGATTGATACCTCCTCTGGCCTCCTACTCAGCCACTGTTAAACTCCATGTCTATGCCAAGATCTTGCCTACCGGACTAAAGTAATCTCTCTACCTCCACAGCTTGTCGCATCGTCCCCTGCCATCTGCCAAAACATACTTGCCAAAATAGACTTCCTTACCCAGAGCTCAGGGTAATTGACCTTCCCACCCCAGTAGCCCCCTCCTGGCTTCATGACCCTTACTAAAATTTTATCATCATCTTCCAAATCAGAAATAATCTTACTGCTTCAACTGCTTTCACTTAATTCCTCCTCTCATTTCCTTATCTCCTTGCTTCTTGCTGTTTCCAGTCTGTATGCATGTTTATGTGCCTCTAGCTGAATAAGAGTGAGTGTTGGTCATTTTATACGTGGAAATGAGTGGAGAGGTGGAAAAGATGATCTAGAATAAGATGCCAGCTCTTAAAGAATTTGGTTTTTCTGTAGTCCTGCGACTGAAGAAGAGTTAGAACTCGCCCAAGTTAGAGGACAGTATTTTGTCGCTGAGAAAAAATCAGTACTAGTGACAAGCAGCAGAGGCATATTTGCTCCCCCCAGAGTGCCAACAAATTGCATCAGGGAAGTCTTGTGAGAGCTAACTTCCAGAGCGAGTGATTTTGGGGGAGAAGAAATCAGTTGAATTACATTTCATCAGGCTGGATTTGATAGTGAGGATTGGCCACACATACTGACCGCTGTCTTCCGGATGTGCCGACTGTTACTCAATTCGGGCTACAAATATAAATGAACTGTGGGTATTGCAAGCTTCCGGGTGTTCGGGGTTGAGTTCCACTTACTTGATTACGCTGTCTTGGGCACCCAAAGGGTAGCTGGTGACCAGCTTTTTGGAGACTCGTTTGAGAGAGAGATTCAGCCCCTTTCCCCACCCCCTCATTGTCCCATTCTCCTGTCTGGAAAAGATTGTGAGAGTTTTATGGATGTAAGTGGTCATTGAACCATTCATTGATGTCCAGAAGGGACGTTCTGCATGCCTACCACCAGTAACAAAGTAAGGATATAAAGCATTGACCTTTCTTATATCAGTAAACCCAAAATCTTTTCAAAGTCATCAGAAACACTTGAAGCAAGAAATGCATGCCAAGGTACCGTATACCAAACATGAACTGACGATGAATGGCTTACAGGGCAGGCAGACTTCTAAGCACAGGATTGGCAAGCATGATGTACAAAACAGTTAGCAAAATGGTGGGCTTAATGCTCAAGAAAGTGGCTTTCCATAGTCTGTCTTCTCTTTCTTCCACTGTGTAAGAAGGGAGCATCATACAGACTGCTTCATTATTTCAGATTCTCTCTTACAGAAGTTGGAGGGACTTCATGAACTTTTGCTGTCTCAGCCCGAAGCCAGACAGCAGTTTCATCATTTGAGTCCTCTGTGTTCAGTTTAAAGCTTTGCTAGAAGGCAACCGTTTACCATGCTGAATGTGGCTGGTTTGTATTAGAAGGGAACTACAAGACAGCAAGGCTGCCATAGGGTTTCTCCTTTCCCTCTCAGCTCTTGTTGCCTTTTTTCCCCATATTATACGTGTTTGAAGAAAAACACTGAGGGGCGTGCAATGAACGGTGTGTATGGCAGATACTGCTTCTTCGCAGCAGCCTGAAAGACAGGAAGAGCTTTGGAGTTTGGAGATAAGAAGGCAAGAGCGAATCTGTCTTGTCCTGTGAACTGTGTCAGTGACTAATTTCTTTCAGGATCAGGAGGCCAACAGACATAGCTTGAAGTTATTTTTGGCCCTCATTTCTAGCCATTGGTGAACCACCTCAGAGGTGATAACTGCTTGCTTCTAACCTCGTGAGATTCTTCTGCCTTTGGTCCCCAGCCCATCCATAGCACCTGCCTATGTGAAAAGAAAAAGCCAGTGGTCTACAGAAGCTGTCGTATACCAGAGGGCACTTTTTTTTTTTTTTTTTTTTTTTTTTAAACCTCCTTACAAATTGCCTCAGATTTCCTGAGGGAAGAGAACCGGGAAAGGCAGTTCCACATCTGTCATCACTGTTTTACTCACAGATCCTCTGGCTTGACAGCATCTCGGAAACAAATTGCCTGCACTTGCCGTGCAAGTTGCAAAATGTTCGTAAAACCGTCTTGCCTTGGTAATAACAGCTGGAAGAAAATTTCCTGCCTCCAGTGAGCGTTCACCTTTGCAATGCTTTTGCTTGTATTTTCTGTTCGGGGAAAGTCTCTAAGAAGGAGCGTGTCTAATTGTCACTTAGGGACTCCTAGGAACCCGGTAGTATCCTGGAACTTCAATCCCATGCTGAATTTGTGGATTCAGTTTTCCCATCAACCCTGTGAAAGTTGTGACTCTTTCCCATTATTTGGGCATTGTTGATAGATAGCACTGCACCTCCGAAAGCACCTCAGCCGAAATGACGTCTTTCAGAGCCAGTAGTATTTTCCTTGCCTGTTTAGCAGTTTTTGCAGCGCTTGGACCGAATTCTTCCAAATCAATAGTGTTGTGCTGTGGTGCAGAATTTCAGCCACTCTATTTAGCGGGCACGCACAGTTACTTGATCTTAGCTCGTTCAGCGGCAATGACTCTCCCACTTTCTTCATAAATTGAATTCAATTATCACTTCTTTACGCTGTCTTCACAAGCAAGTTTAGACATCTTGCTTTTCATCTTGCATTTTAAGTAGAAGAAACAATGGTAGCAATCGCCTGCATTTTCATGGCGTAAGAGGTGGCCTAATGAATTAATAATATTTGCAGCTGCAAAGGAATTTTGGTTAAGTTTGTCTAACGTGCTTTTACAAACTACTCTTAAGCGCCGTGAGATCCCCTGAATTCAACCTGGTATTACTTGTCTTAGACTGACAAATGAGTTTCATAAAGGCTATGAGACCTGTTGAAAGCTGCATAAGTCAGTGTTAGTGTTAGGAAGAGGGCATCGATACAGTTGGGTAAGTATTCCTCATGCTGCTACCAAAGCAGATAGCCCGTGCACTAGGTGTTTCAGCTGACAGTGAACAGTTAAACAAAGTACCAGGTTAAATCAAGGGGAGATTGTGTGGCTAATGAAAAACTGGTCAAACTTTTGCTCCTGTTACTGGGGATGTAATGAAGACTTCTTTCCTTCCATGGAGGAAATCGCAGCAGACTGAGCCCATACATTATTCCACCTTGATAGCGGTGTAACTGTCCTGGAAATTGCACAAGCTTCCTTTACACTGGCAGCATAAACTGCCACTTTCACTTCATCAAGCCTAAGTGTTAACTACTTCCCATTAACTCAAATGTTCCCAGGTTCAGGATCAAGAGAAGCTGCTTAAGCAAAGCATCTGTCTGAGTTCCTCTCAAGTTAATGTTCCATACAGTATGCTTCTGAAAGGCTGTCAAGGTAAGAGCGGAAAGTCTCGGCGATTCTGTTGCTTCCACTGTTTAGGGGGGTGGGAAAAAAAGAGAGAAGGAAAGAAAGAAAGAAAGAAAAAGAAAAGCTTATTATGTGCCTTCTCCTTATACTTAGATAAGTTTGTGTCTGTCTCGGCGATTCTGTTGCTTCCACTGTTTAGGGGGGTGGGAAAAAAAGAGAGAAGGAAAGAAAGAAAGAAAGAAAAAGAAAAGCTTATTATGTGCCTTCTCCTTATACTTAGATAAGTTTGTGTCTGTGTTATGAGCTCTCATACTTCGAAGGGTGGGAGAAGGAGAGGTTTGTAGTCCTTTCACAGAGTTAACAGTCAGGAATTTGCAAGCCTGAGACCCTTGACCCCAGCATGTGCATCCACCAAGCGCAGGGCAGAATTAGAAAGCATATGGAGGCTCTTGTCCAGAGGAACAATGCTGACTTGGTATAGGTGATGCAGTATTTCAGATGTCCATTTCACAGTGTGTACAAGAGGTGAAAAACAAGCCAGATGACCTCTCTGTCTGGGAAGAGGGCTAAGTGGAGCTAGATGCGGAGACGCATTTCAGTCACGGATGAATATTACATCTGCGCAGTGAGCTCACCTTCTACTGATCACAGGATGTTTGAATCAGAGGAGCACATCAGTTCATGCAAACCTAATGCCTTCATCTTACTGGAGCTGGCTTCTACTCTAGAATGATCTGTAATTTTCCTTATGTAACTCTGCTGTGGAGGGCAGCCTTGATCCACTCTTGTTTCTGTCTGTATCTAAAGACATGTCATGTGCCAGAGAGGAATTCAAGCTGGAAAGCCATAACCGTACACCACAAAGAGGCACTCAGGAAGAGTTAAGATAAGTAAAAGGGGTAAGCACAGATGTGATAGCACACTTCAGTAATCTCCCATCCTTTGCTCAGTGAAGAGGTTTCATGAACCTCCTCTTGTTTGCCTGTTGACTAACTTCCGGTAAATATTTCTCAGCTGCCTGGCTGGTATCTTCTGCAGAGTTCTTGCATCTACGTTGTCCTTTGTCCAGGAGTTCCTCATGTTTCCAGCTTACTGTGTGGAGAGCTATTTCTTTCTCTCTGACTTGAACTTGACTCCTACCTTCATTTTTCAGTCTTAAGTTCTTGTATTGGAAGAAATGGTTGATTCCTATACACCTTCTCCAAACTGCTTTCTCATGTTTGTCGGCCTTGTCGTATGCCTCAGTCATATCTTTTCCAGGCTGAAGAGTTCCAGTCTGTTCGGTCCTTCATTGAGCATTTTCTTTCTAGGTTCCACAGATGTAACGCCTTGACTAAAATCGTTACCTTGAACACCAGCATGAAAATAATTAAGGCGGACAAATAAAAAGAAAAAAACCATCTCGTTTGGTGGAAAATCTCTGCTCTGGAGCCATGATATGGGTAGGGTATGCATGTGCAGCTAATGTGGAAGAATTACCAAAGAGACCATCAGTGCCAGTATCTAAAATGTAGGGACAACACACAAAGTCATCTTTTTTCAGAGATTGCTAGGACCCTTAGGAATTCTAAAGGGTTTGTTCTTAAAAAAAGGCAAAATTGTCCTTGTCATGGGAAGAAATCTAAGAACTTGGAGCAATTAAAAACAAACAAACAAACAAACAAACAAACAGAGAGCCCACTTGGAGTACTGTGCCTAGCTCTGGAGTCGTCAGCACATGAAAGACTTGGAACTGTTGGAGCAGGTCCAGAGGAGGGCCACAGAATTTATCAGGGGGATGGAACACCTCTCCTGTGAGGACAGGCTAAGAGAACTGGGGTTGTTTAGCCTGGAGAAGAGAAAGCTCCGGGGAGACCTTGTTGCGGCCTTTCAGTACTTAGAGGGGGACAGACTTTTTAGTAGGGCCTGTAGAGATAGGACAAGGAGTAACGGTTTCAAACTAAAAGAGGGTAGATTCAAACTAGATATAAGGAAGACATTTTTTATAATAAGGCTGGTGAAACACTGGAGCAGGCTGCCTGGAGAAGTGGTAGGTGCCCCGTCCCTGGCAACATTCAAGGTCAGGTTGGTTGAGGCACTGAGCAATCTGATCTAGTTGAAGATGTTCCTGTTTATTGCAGGGGGTTGGACTAGATGGCCTTTAAAAGTCCCTTCCAACCCAAACCATTCTACGATTCTACGAAAAAGCAGTACTAACACAGAATAGGTTGTCATTGCCAATACGATCGCATTGTACTGAAGGGGATTTTTCAGTTTGCACCAGTATCTCTAGCGCACGCACTCTCGCTGATAGGGGCAGTGACACCTCAGTGTTTTCCTTGTATGCACTCCCTCCTATGTACCCATCATACATTTTCAGAAAAACCCAAGCCCTCCAGTGTGATGGAGTTATTTCCTTGTCTCTCTGAACTTCCCTGTTGCTGCAATTACCTCTCGTGTCACCCAGTGGCTGCTGAGCCCTTCTGCAGCTCAGAAGTTGCCGCTTGCTCCTGGGATCACGAGAGAGCTCAGCAGCAGTCTCGGGAGATTTGTGATAAGGACACATTGGTCACAGTTTTTTTTTATTCCTGGTTATGGAATCTGATACCATAATCTTTCTGTGAGCAAAATAGCCAGAGCTTTTCATGGAAAAGGAGAAAGAGCAGCCATAAATATTCTAATTTTGAGTTAACTCCTGCTGTTTACACATAATTCCTCTTGACAGTTTGAAGTGAGAATCAGGCCTTTAGTGTGGGAAAATACTTGATTCTTTACTAACATCCTCTTCTTCACAGTTGCATCCATGAATAAATTGACTGGGTCCAGGATGAGCAAGGTAATTATTTTTAACAGTGTTCATCCTGATCTTTACCCCGAACCGGGGACAGTTCAAAACAGAATACTGAGCAAAAAATACCGAGTAGTAAACCTAGTGTCAGTGATTGCTTAGTTTCTTTTCAGAGTGGCAAGTGGGATGACCGTCCTGTATGCGTAACTGAGGGAACCGTTTTCTCTCTGTGACAAAGAGGGATTTTGTTTGCCAGTGTGGCCTGAATTTGCTGGACAAGTGTGAGTAATCATTTTTTTTTAATCTTGGAGTTTGTAGGGTGGTGATTCTGCTTTGTGTTTAGTTTTTGGTGTGGTTTTCTTTATTCCCATAAATACATCCGTAGGATCCTTATTTCCTATTTGCTCAGCAGGGTTGTTAGACTGGGGTGTTGTGGTGATATATCTGGTTGAATAAGAGCGGGTGGTTTTCACCGTTGTCTGTTGTCAGCTCGAGTTGCTGCCTGGTTTACCATGAGAGCTGTGAAAAAAGGCACACTTTTCCCGCAGGGCAAACACACGTTTGGGTGAAGGCTTGTGTGCAAACGGCAGATAATTAATAGCTGTAAAGAGTCCGTTCCTCTAAACGCAGCAAAGGTGGTGATTCTCACTTCAGCAAGTACTACCAGGGGAGAACTTTTTAGTAAAAAAAGAAAACAGAAAAAAACCTCCGCTCAGGAATTTAAGGTCAGGAGTCCTGTTCAGAGTTGGCAATATTCACCCTCTTACCTCTTTCAGGTATTTCTATGAATCTGTTTTTGAGTACCTCTGGAGGGATGTCTGAGGTGTCTTATCTGGGGGGAGTGGAGGATGGGAATGGGGAGTGCGAGCACTCGGCCCTTCCTGATGAAAGTCTGGCAGAGTCACAGCTGGCACAAGAAGGGCTCTTGAGCTGTTTTCTTGAGACAAAAGACCCTGCAGAAGTGGTAGCCGGGACACGACCCTGTAGACTTGGGGACAGGAGAGGACAGCTGGCCACTAGAGCCAGTGGAGGACACGTAAGCCCCTCTCCGTGGACATGGTGCTTCAGGACCCTTGAGACCTCCAGAAGCAGAGCCCCCCCAGGGCAGATGGACCTTGTATGGCTCTGCAGGCTGCCTCTGACTGGGAGCCTTGGCATGGGAATCTCAGCAAAAAGCACAGAGGTGTGTGAGGGAGGAAGGGCTACTCCTTGTGAAACACGGCTCATTGCCACAAAAGTACAGAGAAAAGGGTGCAGAAATAAAAGCCCAGCCACTTTTTAATGATCTTCCTGAACCTCTGTGGTGCTCTCCCTGCACAGGGTCTGCCTCCTGACAGCAGGACCAGCTGAGCTCCCTCTTAATTCAGATAAACAAAAGGGTGTTGCTTTCCCGTTGCTCGGGAGAGAATATCGCCTTTCTAGTTGCCCTTCAAGATCCTGTCAGATTTGAGGAGCTGCTGTCAGTCCTCCTGCCTTTCCGTTACTGAAAAAAGAGGAGCAGCTCTCCTGTGTGTAGAGGTGCTTGTGCAGTGAGCTGTGGTATGAGAGAGCGCTTCTCCTTCTGCTCCGCTAAAACAGAGCAGTGCTTCCTAGAAAGTCTTGTGAGGGCTGAGGGTTGCTCCCACCAGTGCTTCTCCTCGGTCCCGACTCCTCTTCAGTGGTGAACCCGGTAAGGGCTTGGGTTTCTCTTTCAGCCAGGTTTCTGCAGCGCTGGAGAGCGGAGGGGAAAAGGTGCAGGGCCATGGCTTTGGCGGCTAGCTCAGCTGGGCCAGGTCTGCCAGGGCTGGTGTCTGTGGCTCCTCTGGGAGACCACCAGAGCACCTCTGGTTTTAGGTGTGTTCCTAGTTCTGCTCAGATCTCTCGTGACCTGCCTTTTAAGTCCTTCTTTTCCACTGCTTCTGTTTCATTTATGACACTTGGCTTTCACACAGCTCTGAGAGCAGTTAAGACTTGTTCTGTGATGATGAGGACAGCGTTCCTCTTCCTTCAGTCTTTCTTTTACGTCTGTGTAGTTTTCTAAGTAGCATTTACACTGCCTTGCACCCCCTTCATTCCTTCCCAAAATTACACTTCATTTTCTGCGCTGCTGGCAGCCGCAGAGACAGCCAACTGCTCTGCCTGAGGTTGTGCAGTGATGGGAACGGAGCAAAAAGAGAGGCGAGACCCGAATCATCTCGACGTGGAGGGAGGAGGTGTAGGGGGACAGCCGCACATGGCGGGACTGGCAGCCTGTGTGGCGCAAAAACATTTTAAACTCACAACAGGGGAACTCTCTGTGGATTGAACGCTTCAAAGGGAGAGCCTGCCTGCTACAAAAAACAAATCTTTAAATAACATGGAGAGGAATGAGAAAAAGTCTGAGCTGCTTGCTCACAGGAAGAGAGCAGGCTACACTCAACCTGGGTGTAAGGCAGCGTAATCCTGTCCTGGTTTCAGCTGGGACAGAGTTAATGGTCTTCCTAGCAGCTGGTACAGTGCTGTGTTTTTGAGCTAGGGATGAGAAGAATGTTGATAACGCACTGATGTTTTCAGTTGTTGCTAAGTCATGTTCCGTCTAAAGCCAAGGCTTTTCGGCCTCTGATGCCCAGCCAGCGAGAAAGCTGCAGGGGCACAAGAAGCTGGGAGGGGACACAGTCAGGGCAGCCGACCCGAAGTGGCCGACGGAGTGTTCCGTACCATGGGACGTTTTAGGAACTGGGGCGGGCGCGTCGGGCGTCGGGCGTCGAGCAATTGCGTTGTGCGTCACTTGTGTATTCCAACCCTTTTCTTATTACTGTTGTCATTTCGTTAGCGTTATCATTATCATTATGAGTTTNGGTGAGCGGCTGCGTGGTGCTTAGTTGCTGGCTGGGGTTAAACCACGACAAATCGCATTGGCTTTGGGGACGTTGCAAGGGCTTAAAGCATGGAAGATTTTAGCCTGGTGGTTCCAACAGTCTTACTTAGGCTGAATAATTCTTTTGTCCCATTTCTGCATCGTGATTGCAGCAATGGGCACCAAAACGTGTGTTGGTTTTGGTTCCAGTGAGGCAAGTTTTACCAGGCTTGTGTGAGGGATCCTTGTTAAAACCGCACCACTGAACTGAAGGGAAAGTTTCTTCAGCTTTCCAAAAAATTCTCTTTTTGGGCAGACTTCAAGCTTGGAAAATGACAGCCTGAGAGGTGAAACTTAAGGAAAATTACAAGCAATAGAGGACAAGCAGTTATAATGGAAATCCTTTGCCAGGCTTGAAAATAGCCATTAATAACAGCCTGCCAGCTATATTACACAGTTTAAAGGAAACTCTCTTTAAAAAAAAATGATAAAATATACCTTGCAATTAATTGAAGGAGCTTATCGCTCCAGAATATCAGGGAAAACCCTGCATTGCGAAATGTACGTTAGTTAAATAGCCCTAGCCCCAGTGTTTGTATGACTATGAATACTTGTTGGTTTTAGAAGAAACTGTTAACGTTCATGTTTGCACCACTGCTTACCTGGTAGATCCATGGCTGAGTGGGAGGGAGCCTGAAATTACTCATTTATGAGGGGAGAGCAGGAGCAGGGTGATGGGGACGGCCTACCCGAGGAGCTTTGCTGCTTGTGGGGGGGGCTCAGCAGCACTGGGCGCTGCCACTGCTGGGGACCGAGCGCCCCTGGGATAAGCGTCTGCCTGAGCTGCAGTACTTTGGAGGGGTCAGACTCCTCACAAGGAGCCCTTTGCTTTGAGCAAGGTCTTGGCCAGCCAGCCTCCGGAGAGCTGCGGTCGAGGTGATCACCCCAAACCCAGGATAGAGAAAGGCAAGGGAACAGGAGTCGAGGGGGCCGGGTTTCTCTAATCCTTCTCTCCTCTTAAGGTATTTTGAGCTTGTTGCTTGAAGTGAGTTGGATCCTCTGTGCTGGTACTTTCGCTGTAGTTTCTCTGGCCCCATCTTGTGCCCTGCGCCTTCCTGGCACAGGAGCTGATGGCGTCTGGGCAGTCCTCGCTACTTCTGTGGTGGGTACCGTGTGCTTCTGCTTCTCCAGCTGGCCTTTAAAATAGTGTCCCTTGAGCCTCTGATATGAAACAGATAGTGAGAAAAATACACAAGTGTTAGAAGGCCCGGTGTCTCTGTAGGGACCAAGATTTGCCTGATCTCTGGGTTTTTTTCCAGGAAGATTTACCTTCCTTCCAGGAAGATATTACCTGGGTTTGGTTTTTTACCTTCAGTGCATGCGTATGATTTCAAATACCTTCGTTGGACTCCAATACATAGTTCTTCAGCAATGTAATGGGCAGGTAGGCATAGGAAGAAACTTGATTATACTTGAAAAGAAAGACAAAATGGATCTGAAAGGTAACGTAATCCAGCATGTTTTTGGTTTCTCTCTGTAGCTGAGGTAGAAAGGATTGTTCTTTTGCCAGTGTAAATACATAAATTTTAAAAGAGATGTCAAGGACTGCTTAACATACGGACAAAAAAATTTTTCACACATCTGCCCTCATAATGGCTCTGTGTGTTTGCATTCTACTTATTTATGCATTCGCATTTGGTTTATTTATGAGATCTTTGCCCAAAAATGTTCCCCTATTAGCTCTATATGGTCCTATATGGTAATTAATATATCACTGTGATATTCCATCTGTTATTATTTCTCCAGCATTTGCACCTATGAGCCGCAACCAAGATCAGAGTCTGATTTGGATCAGAGGATCAAAGCCTCTTTTGTAATAGGGGCTCCACATACGCATAGGGACTATCTGAGGCTTTTAGTCTATAAACACAGACACTGGACAAGTGTCGGTGAATGGATGGGTGCTGGCCCTCGGCATCGCACTGACCAACCCACCAGGCATTATTGAGGAAGATGCAGTAGTTGTCAGGCTCAGATCCCCTACAGTGCGCTTCACCGTCCTGCCTTTCCCCAGTGCTGTGGCACCTCCACAGTATTTCCTTTCCAAAATGAAAAGCATGATACGATCGTGATTTACTTGCTGTATTTGGGCTGTATAAACCACCTGCCCAAGGCCACAGAAAGAGGTTGCAATAGTTACACCCAAGGCTGTAGTCTTTTTGCTTATAAAATGGAATAACGCAGCAATATTTAGTAGGCTTAATAACAAGGATACCCTAACTTGAATCCTGTTTCTGTGAGATTTCGTGCACCAGCAAGTGCCTGCTGGGAGCAGTGAGAGCCGACGTTCATAGTCTCCTCTGTGGTGGGCTGGCAGACACAGAACATGGATGCTCTCCTGCCCTATAGCAGCGGTAGCACAAAAGATGCTTAAAGCCTAGCTGCGGTTAGGGGAGGAAGCTAGTAATTGAGGTTCATGCACACAGAGAAGGGAGGAAAGGAAGGGATAGTATTGGTGTGGCTACGGTTTATGATCCAAGAGCTAAATTAAACATAAATAACCTGTAAAGTATGTGGGAATAGAAGGAACGTTTTAATTCAGCGTTGCAGATTGTGAGCAAGTGATTCTGGCAGGGCAGGGTAATGTTTTAACCATTACGGTGGTGGTGTTATTGCTGTGTACTCTGAAAGTAGAAAGAAGACGTATCTTTTGTTGGAATGCTAATGTGTCAGTAATTATAAAATACGTTGCTCCAAACTGCTAGCCAATGAAAGCAGTCTTCATAAGCAGTGTGGCGTTCACGCTGTCAGGCACTCATTATTTCTGTTCGGTGGTGGCAGGAAGGCACCAGCTTAACCGTAAATACTGAAAGCAAGCTGAAAAATCTGTTGGAGGGGGAAAAAAAGTAAACGCAAATGGTTGAGAACCCAACCTTACAGTTTGTCCTGATGGTAGAAACAGAGACGATGACATTCAGAAAATGCTAAAGGAAACATAAACCGAAACATCCAGTCTTGATTGCAGTGCTGGGCATGAAATCTTTCTGCCTGAAGCTATATTAAAATATTTCGCTTTTCATCTTCCTCCTTGGAGAAAGAGTCTTTTTTGTGGGTGGGGATGGGGGGAAATCATAATTTTCAAATATTTAGGATACGAAGATCAAAATACGTTCATTACTCTGAAATGTTGCAATAGTGTCTCGTGGCAACTGTACTCTAAGGGGTTCCACGTGTTTTCCCTCCGCTGCTTGGCCTACATCTTTCCGTATGAACCTAAGAGACATCTTTCTGCAGGAGGGGGATGATGGAAGCTGCCATATTGTGCTCTACGACATAATTTGTTTGGATGTTGTATTAATTGCAAAAACCCTGTAAACCCAGGTGTGTTGATATCCAGGGGATGCTCTAAGGGGAACGCTCTCCCAAAGCCGTGGTTTAGGATAGCGTTTGAAAACCAGAACGGGAATGACAATTTCATAAAGTTTTCCTGTGGATCACATGAATAATCTAAACCAACAAAAAAATCCAGAACTGGATTCAAGCAGTGAACCTCAGAGGCCATTCGTCTGTCTGTTTTAGTCCCAAAGAACCCCAAACACACCTTATTTCCAAAAGAAATATCCAGAGGAATAAACTTCCAACTTACCTGCATGTATTTGTGTTGCTGTGAGTTTTTTTGGCTGTAGATACACTCTACACTGTGCAGGGGTCCAGCCCCAGGGTTGTGTACTCCTGGTGCTCTGGGTGCAGAAGTAAATCTGCTTTTCTTGCATTGCGGCCTGGCTTGGAGTGAGCCAGCACCAATGGTTCTCCCAGGTTGCGGTTAACTTTTACTTTTTTTTCTTCTGGTGAATTTACATGTGGCTGTAATCTGGTGCCTGGACATTCTACTTGCAGGGCAATTTAAAGGCCTAACACAAGTGCAATGAGCCGCGTCTGGGAACAGGATTTTTGTCTGAAGTTGCTGGAGTTATCTTAAAAGACGTTTTCTGTTGGGCTCTTCTGGGGTTTTTTTTTTGGTTTTTTTTTGTTTGTTTGTTTGTTTGTGTTTTTTTAGTAAGTTTTTGCATGAACTACAACTGCAAATATGTTCAGACAAAATTTTCTAATTTGTTAAAAAGTTTTAAAATTATCATTATGAAAATAGGGAAAAAGGCAATTTTGTTGACAGATGTATCTTGCTTTATTTTCCAGTTTATTGGTATCTATAAACAAGTAGAGCAATTCTTCAGATTTCTAGCTGGGGATTTCTTATGTTCACATGTAAAGAAACCGCAAAGCCACAAATAAGTGCTTGCCACTTTGAATGGTTTTTTGAAAGCTAACTGCAGTGGCACACAGTTAAACTTCAGAAAGCATACTTACAAGCAAGGATTTGCAAAGATGTACTGATGTACCGCAAGTTAAACTCCCAGCAGGCTTGTTAAAGCATGACTGTAACTTTAGCCAATATAGTTCTAAAGGACTTCTATGCTGATGCCTCAAACACATCACATTATTACTGCCTGCATCCTGCAGTATGAGAACTGCCATTCAGAGAAAATTACAGGACAAGGAGCTCGTGCCTAGTAACGAGAAACATTCCACTTCAGTATTCAATCAGCTTCATCTTAGGTCTTTTTGCTACCTTATACAAGCCATGTGGAAAGGTTAGCTAATAGAGGAACACTGCAGCTTTGCCACTTCTGCAATTGGTGTAAGCATTAAATTGCCCCAGCCAGTTTGATACCATGCTCATCTTCCTAGTATTTTTATCCTTCCACCAGCAATGTCAGCTGATTGAAGCCAAATAGCTTAAATACTTAATATCTGACGATACCTGTGCTTATCTCTTTCCAGAAAGTGCTCACGTCTCTCCAGAAATGAGACCCACAGAACAAATGAGCAACAGGCAGCTGTGAAGCATAGATCTCAGCCTGACCCTGAAATGGTGACAGACCATTGCAAAGCACCGGATTTCAAAAGAAGAGAAAATGAGAAACAGAGGCTGAAGAGGGGCAAATCAGAGGTAAATATTTGCTGTACCAAAAGGTTACACATCTCTTTTATGAGAAGCAGGGCTCCCCAGGAGGGAATGCCAGCATGCATGTTAGTGAGCTGTACTGTCTGCTTCTGCATAGCATCAACAATGGGCTCAGCGCGCCCGCACATAGTGGCTCCCCCAAAGAACTGAGACTGTCTTTAGGTGTTATAATGAGAAAAATCGGCTATTTTAGCTTGGGACGGACCTTAGCACCAATAGAAATAGACTGTTTGCAGTATCAGAGTTAATCTGTTCTTCATGAAAAACACATCCGATTTGAGGATCGGCAGGTGATGTACAGTGCTAGGTAATAATGGCAGGGCACTGAGGCAGGGAGGTGTCGTGGGAGGATCAAGGTCTGACTCCACAGCCCTGCTGGAAATGTGGAGTAAATCCAGAGCGCTAACTCCAGCACAGTTACAAAGATGTAAACCAAGTGTCAGTCAGACCTGGACCTGTCCGGAGGCTTCACGCTGCAGTCACTGATGAGCGTTAGAACCACGTTGTTCCAGTCCTAGGCCCCTTCTCTAACCGCTCTGCAGTGATACATGTTTTTACCAGCCAGCTGGACTTCACCCCATGCTATTTAAAAATGTGATAGTGTGTTTGTGGATATGGTCTGTCCCTAGCTGTGCGTTTCTGGTGAGGTCAGGGAGAAAGCAGGGTCTTGGGAAAGAGTGGTTTTACATATATATGAAGGTATGATACGTAGTAATGGACTAGGATGTACATTTCAGTTGGCTGAGGCCTTATGGGCATCGCTCCAAAAAGGCTATACAGCTATGAGGGTGCTTGTGTTTCGCTTTATGGGGAGGGCCAGAAGAGGTGGAAGGAAAAATACTTCTGCCAAAGTGGTTCTTGTCTTGCAAAAAGAATTTGGACCTGATTTTTCTTAAATGCTGTGCAAATACTCAGGTTAAACATTGTGCTTAAACTTCCCTGGCTGTTCCACCAGGCAAGATGTAATCATCTCCGTTACTACTTAGAATGGTCTTTCAGTCCAGATGCAACTTTCTTTCTTTATCACTGTGATGAAGTATGTTTTACTAAACTTTATTTTATTGCAGCTTTCAAGAAATGCATGCTTTAATATACCAGACAAGCATAAGCAGTGAGCTCATATGCAGAAAAGGGTCTGGTTTATAGTTACTGAATATACACGTGCTGTGTTTGCTATGAGTTTAATATGTATGTCATGCATTCTACTAAACAATTCAAGCATAAATGGAAAAGTTGGGTAATAATGGAAAGAATCTAAAGCCCTTGAATGCAAAAGGGCTTGACGGAAAGGCAGGTAGGAAGTAAGAGCTTTGATTATGCTGTTTACGCTTGTTTTTAATGGCAAACTCCCCAACAGCCTTGATGCTGAAAGGGCATTTTTGGAGCTCATTCATAGCAGTACAAGTACATCAATTAGCTGGTGCACCTGACACAAGAAGAGATGCTCATTTTATTGGAAGATGAAAAGAGAAAAGCTATAGATTTTGTAACTTCAATGTACAGACAGAAAAGCAAAATCCTGCATGTTTAGTGGTGCAGGTCTAACGCTGAAAAGCAACTTTAAAAATAGTACGGTGGGATTTTGTGGCACTCCTCTTCCAGCAATTTCGTATCAAAGGTGCTTAGCTACAAGCAGTCTGATGGTTTTCCTAACTGTTAGTAGCACACAGTCTCCCTGGAAGCTGAGAAGTCAAACTGCGTTGCTTTTGGCTCACGCATCAGCAACTGTAAGGATTGGACCACTAGAAGCTACAGCGTGATCTGTTAGTCTGTCGATGGACTTCAGAAGGTGTTGCTTCACTCCCCTCACATTGAAGAGCTTGGCCTTTTTAGTACTTGGTGTTAGTGGTGGCGTTTAGTGTGTTTCGTCTTCCGACCTGTTGGTATCCTTTTGAGCTTGGCCATCTCAAGCCCTTTTCTCTGGGTGACTAAAGGCAGCGGAGATACCACTCTCTGTTTTTACCCCTTTCCAGGGAACAAAAATTGGCCCCAGCTGAGGAAAAGCAGAGCAGGTGAGCTGACTGTTTATCAGCATTGAAGCCCAACAGGAGCATGAGGTTCCCAGAACTGCATAATCCCCCCCTAAGAGCTATCTGGAATATCTTGTTTTGTCCAAACTGAAAGGTCCAAAAAAGTACTCAGATAAAATATTTTACTGATAAATACTTAGGAGAGGGGTTGCACTCGGGCCTTGTCTGGACATTTTTTTTTTCCCTTCATACAGTGCACTGTTGATGAAATGAACAGGCTTTTGGTCACCTGGATTCAGGCACAGCACTGCTGTGGTGGCAAAGCACAAAGGCCTTGTCGCTGTCGCGCTAACCAGCGGGGTGTACGTGGTCCTCCTCGCTGATAGGAGGGCAGAGCAAAATCTGCAAATGCAAGAGGTAAATAGCTCCCCTCAGGCTGGACGGCGCTCTACCCGTCAGCTGTGCAGCTGCAGAAAAGCTCTGATGCCAGGGGATGAGCTGGCATAGTTCAATTGCCTGCACGTCACCCTCTTGATTAAAGGCAGGCATTTGCCCATGTTCTCTAAATTACTTGGGATCATTTACAGTTGTAAAAATATGCTGTTACAAAAGCTTTGTCATTCACCTTTAGGGATGAACACGTTCGGCTCTGACAATGTTATCTAGAGAGAACAGCAGCTCCAATCATCTCAGACATGCTTGCAATATAACATGGCTTCAGGCAAAGCTCACTGACACCAATGCTGCAAAAGAAAGGAGTGAAAATGAAGTGACCATTACAATGAGAAATGTGAGGCAGATGACACACAATTTTGCTTGAACAACCAAATTTAAATAACAGAAAATTGCACTGCCTGTCCTTTTTTTCTTTTCTCGTTCTCTGGAGGTTGTCTTTCTGTAGCAGTGAGTTATTCCCGGGCTTTAACATAAAACAGCATGTGTCCCCGAAAGCCGTAGCGCTGCCTGTCCAGACAGAGCAAAAGCCTTCCGAAACACTGCCGTCTCGTGGCAGTCTCTTTGCACCACTGCAGCTGCTGTGGCACGTACAGCCTTGCCAGAGGTCGCAGGTAGATGTCACAGGCATTTAGTGGTAGGCAGGATACACAGCGGAAAATTCCTCAAATTTCACAGGTGAAGATAGCGAGTTGGTTTTGTGCAAAAAAGGAAAATTAATCAGATGAGACAGGTGCCCAGTCAGATGATGACAAAGTAACTGAACTGCTGCCAAGTGAAAGGCAGCCCTGGATTCCCTTGATGGGTTTCTGTGCTTTCATGAGCCTCATAGCAGCCTTGAATTCAGTCACCTTGCTGGAGCAGTTCAGCGTCTACATCGACAGTCAGTCAGGAAGCTTTACAGCTCAGGAAGGCAGATGACCCGGGATGGCTTTCTCAGAAAGGGACCCCTCTTCTTTTCCAAGCCAAACTTGCTGTACTGCCTCCAGCACATCCTGTTGCACACACTCGGTACAAAGTGTTAAGGTAATCTTGCAGTAAACGCCAGATGAAGGTATCCTAAATAACATGAATAATTTTTTCCTTTTTTTTTTTTTTTTTTTAATTTTTTTTTCCCTCCCCCCACCAGCATTAAGTCAGGGAGGTTTTCTGCCATGGCTTGCTTTCTCACTCATCACTTAAAAACAATAGTTATCTCTGTGTATAAATTACGGCCGTTCAGAGTATTTTAGCATGTATTCTACAATGTGCTTTAAAAAGCAAATCAGCGTCTGTCTTAAATTTTGATGTATGAATTATTTCCTAGGATTACAGTCTTTAACGTGAGGCAAATGAGAGGCAGCTTTTCCAGTCTGTGGCTTTTAAACACTGCGGGGTTTTTCAGAAGAGTTATTCTGTGCAGGGTGGAAGACCTGCTTAGATGCAAGTCTGACCTGTACATCTGGCAGTCTACATGGGGCCTTATCCAGAGCCCATTAAAGTCACTCGGTGGATTTCCACTGACCTGTGATGAAAAATCTTTTAATCCTATGCCAAATGCGTTGACCTCCTGTGCTGCAGTATACGCCAGAGTTTGTATGAATCTTCTGTATATTGCAGTGTGCCCAGAGGTATCATTAGAAGGAAGTCCTTGCCAGACTGCGAGCACCAGGTCTAGGGAGGGTATGTATTTAATAGTATAGTGCCTCAAATAATATCTGGGTTTTAATAAAGCTTACAGAGGCTTTTCTGTGCCTCACCAAATGTTCTGAGTGTGAGAACAGGGGCTCCAAGCTGGTGTCTACTTCTGTAAACGGAGATGTCCATAGAAAAAGCCAGGTAGCTATCGAGTCTCACAGTGTTACATTCGGTATATGCAGTACATATTTGGTACTAATTTACTTCCCTATAGACTTAACTAATTCACTTTATAAAAAGCAGACTTGAGTGCAGCTTTGAGAAATTATCGATACTTTCAGTAACACCGTCTTCCTCCCCTTCCCCCGAAGGAAGATCTAGTGACTAAACCTGTTTCCGTTACATCCCACCATTTTCAACTGGAACAAGGTCAGACTTTGGAGTTTCACTGGCTGGTTTTCAGGACACTTCAAGGATTAATGGATAACTTTCCTAAAGGCCTAGCACATGTTTCACCAGCGGGTGCCTGAGGGATAGGCACCCCTGCTTTTAAAAAACTTCCGAGCAAGCAAAAGGCATCGCTACTGAGGTTAGTGGCAGCTCAGGGGTTTTGAAGCTCTGCCTTGTCATTTATAACACATTTATGCTGTAGAGGCACGTTCTCCAGCCCTGGTCCAGACTGGCTCTGGAGTATGCATTCAGTATGGTGCATGTCAGTGGAGTATCTACATCCGCTGTTCCTTTGGTAGCTGTGCAGGAGATCGCAGGGCTGGGAGCTTAAGCTAGTTGTGCTCGTTGTTCTTACAGGGATGGAGTGGAAAGCAGGCTGGCCAGAACCTGGATCCCCTTACAAACAAGGAGTCAGCTCATGGCCAGGGAAGAGCCAGAGTCACGAGCGAGGCCTAGGCAATATGGGTGACCAGGGAGTTGAGATGCATGCAGGGGTTCAAGCCCAGAGCTAACGTGAGAGTCTGACATGCTGCTCATGTAAGATTGGAAAATTCATGTATTTGGTTACCTCCTCCTTCAGTAGTAGAGCCTTGCTGGGGCCAGAACGCTTGCTGCCTTGTGAGACGCAGCCCCTTGATGCAAAATATCACTCTGATGTATTTAACATTGGTGGCTTTAGCAGTAACACTGGTACCATGTGGGTAGTCCCACCAGCCTGCAATAAAAGTCCTGAAGAGGCAAAAAGTACTAAGTGTAAATACAGCTGTGATAATACTGCCTTCATAATGGATTGATATAGCTACTGGCACCAGTACAGATTTGCAAGGCTAGGTAGTGTTGTAATTTGATGCCTTTCTTGCCTTATTCGCTCAAATGTATATAATTTTATTTTATGTACCCACACCTTATAACCCTTGGCTTCACATCTGCTGCTGTAAAATACAAGCCTATCATTTTCTCAGATTTCCAACCTTTTCCTCTTCTGTTCGTAATTGACTTTTTTTTTTCCCCTCCCTTAAATGCACCTAGTTTTCCTTAATGACGTGACACAGTTGCGTGTCATGTTTTATGTAAGGCAGGGGGGCCCGTTGTCTTTCTGTTGCAGAAAAAATACTTGCTTCTCACGGCTCAAATTTGCTGAATTTTCTTAATCGGCTTTTTTTTTTCCTAACTCCTCCCCCTGTTGTGTCTTCAGGTGAACCCAAGGGCTATCTGTAAACCCTCTCTTTGATCTTGACAGAAGCTGCAGCTACCTAAACTGCCCTTCGTGTTTGTTTTTGATATTTCATCTGTTTGGACATCCCTAAAAGTGGAGTGACTTTGAGGCAGCAATAAGGTGCCAATCGGTTTATTAAGTCATCCTTGTATAGAAGTGACAAGCTTCATCTGCTCTTGGAGCCTGATAAAATACAGCCAAGAAGAAACGTGGAGAAAGCCATTCATCTGCTTCTTATTTTTCTTAAACTCTGAGGTCGGCTGGCATCTAGCTTGCACTGCCCAAAACCACATATAAATCTGCTTTTGCGTGCGTGCACACGGGCTGAAAAGGGACGTTTGTTCTTTGAGAGCTGGGCCCTTGGCCGCTATAAGCTGCAGTAGCTCCAGTACCTGAGTTCAGGCCCAGGTACTGTTTTTACCTGGTCGTGGGACCTGCCAGAAATCAGCTATTGGTTAGGGCTGGATGCTTCATAGACCTCCAGTGACGACACGGCCCTGATTATAGCTGTATGTTGGACTTACCTGTTGTGGATTGTAGGGCAAATGTTCCCAGCCACACGGAGTGAGGCTGGGGGTCCGTCAGCGAGGTGCTCAAACATCCGCTAACAAAGTAAATTGTGTTGCAGGATGGTGATAGGCATTTTGTCTCTGTGAGTAATCTCTCTTAAACTGCTAAAAAAGCTATTGAAAATCACTCTCATAACTGTCTACTCATAAAATAGCAGTGGGAACAAAACAAGGGAGTTCTGCTTGGGAGGAAAAGAAGGTGCCAAAATTGTTTCAATTATGAAGGTTACTGTAATTTCTAAGGGCTTCTCTTTTGGTGTCAACATCCTCTGCAGCAGCGTAGTCAGGTCTCGGAGGATTTGTTCGTTGTACAGTCTAACGCCAGTGGAGCCCTAGTAGAGCATCGCCACGTTTGCAAGGGATCCCGGCAATAGGGCGGCACCCACGATGGCTTGTTCTGTAGGCGAGTTCTTAACCTGTTTGGATAAATCGGTGTCCTGCTAGCATCTTTGCACACTGGAGTCCCCCTTCATTGGAGCAGAAACTTGCATAAACACGAAGAACCGCTTCGTTCAGCCTGGTAAATTCTGATGAAGGAGAAACGAATGCCCACTGATGGTGATCTAGTTGCTTGTTCTTGCTCCTTTTCTTGGCAAAGCCTCGTCACCTCATCTCTCCCACTCAGAGCTTGTCTAGCCAGTCCCTAACTCTGAGCTCTAAAAGCGCCCCAAGAAAAGCAGCTAAGCTGGAGCTGCTAGCCGTGATGACAAAAGAATTTGTGTAACTGTGACCTCTCCCTCTTTCACGCTCTCACTCAGTATCCCCTGGGGCTTGGACGCACAAGAGCTGGGTACAGTTCCCATCTCTGCCGCTGACTTGATGAATTTGGAAGAATTGTTTCGTTTCTTCAGGCCTCAGTTTCTCCATCTGTGAGAGAATATCATCTTTTGTAATGTAGTGCAAGATCGTTGTCTGGAAAACGTTCTTACGGTATCTACCTACTGCAGTGTGTTACAGCAAATTAGTACATGTTGAGTCCTCTGGTGTATTTTATTTTTTCTTTTTTTTTTTGATTGAGGGCTTCCTTACACCTCTCTCCATATTTGCCTGGGTGTATACTTGACTGTCTCCCAAACTGATTACTTAATCTCGAGTTGGATTGACTTGATTTTACTTGATGTCAGCTAAGTACATCACAGAGGTAGAAAACCAAGGTAAAGCAATGCTGACGGCCCTATTTTAAAGTTGGCTTTTCTTTCTCTTCCGATAATTTATATAATAACGTGTAAAAGTAAAAAAGGCTTAAAAGAAAGAAAAAGAAAGGAAGTCTGATTTCTGCTGCCAAGACAATGAAAATGAAGTGCGTACGATATAATAGTGGATGACTGTGTTACTGCTGATCTGCTGTGTTAAATCACTTTGGTAATGAAGGTAACTATTTGATAGAGCAGAGTGAATACTGCACCAGAATTAACAAATGGTCATTCAGGATCATCTGATTCATCTACTTATCATGGCTTCCCTGTGAACAAACATGTAACCTTTCACGCTCCGTTTCTATGAACATGCTAGCAAAAGGGTTTATAAGCAGGAATACTCATACAGAATTTGCAGGAATAGTCATAAAAAACATATTTTGTATTTGTTGCATGTTTTGCACGGGCAGCCCAGTTGTGGCTCTGCTTCAGAGAAACACTTCTGTTTCTGCATAGTTTTAAGCCTACCTTTAAGTCACATCAACTTTTGTTCCATGTCAAGAAAATGAAAGCTTTGCCACTTGTTTTGATGACAGCAGGTATGGGCATTATCATCCGTGCAATCCAGATGGCGTTTCCATCCCTAATTTATCAGCTTCTGAATGTAAATAAAATGCTGTGTGCCACGGAGCCATCAGCAGGCGATGGGAATCTCCAAGGGGGGTGTGTCTGGCCCATCAGTTCTCCTAAGCCTGCCAGGCAACGGTGCTAGGAAGAAAAAAAAGCCCGTTTCTCGGGTGGGGGGGATACCTTGTTCCTCCTCCTCCGGTGCATCGCTCGAAGGGTGGGCCCTGACAGTGAAACCTCCTTGCTGGGCGTGATCACGTAGCCTTACAAAGGTCAGGAAAGCTCCTAGGTAAGGACATGGGCTAACCTCAGCCAATGTGCCGTGAAAGCAGGTACTTCACTAGCCAGTGCACAGCCCTGCCTCCTCGTCAGGCTGTTGCCCCTGCCATCTTCTGAGCGTTTACGTTTATCGCACCGTTAGTGCTTTCTTCTTCCAGTGAGTCCACTTGGCAGTGACGTACAGATGCCCCTTTTACTAGAGGGCTGACGCCAAGTTTTTCTGCCCGGGCTGGGCTGGGGCAGCAGGCAGGTGGTGCTTCGTGTGGCAGTGCCTCCTCGCGGAGCTGCTGGGCTGAGAGCGAACGGCTGTGGTGCTGCACAGCAAGGCTAGTGAATCGATGAGCCTGTAAAGAGATCTGGAGGCTTATTGGGAAGTGCGTTGTTAATGCTATTAAATATCACTTAGGCCTCCAGCAAGCTGCATGTTCAACAGTTTAAACTGTAACCGTTAGCTGATGCAGAAATAAGACAATGTATGTAAATCCCGTTGAAAGCTAATATCATTTTGGCTTCTCAGATGGATTAGCAGCCTCTACAATTAGCAGTGCGTGCAGCTGATGATGTTAGTGGAGAATCTTATCGTACAATGCTGTAGGATGCATTCAAATTTGAATACAGTAGATGGGCCGCTTTTTCCAATCTTAGGAGTATTTCCAGATAAGGCAGAGCCTATGCTGTGTCCCCTGTGGGGGGAGGAGGCTAGGTACCACAGGAACATGTGACTGACTTCAGTAACCTTGACTCTTCCTCCCTTTTCTCATTACGTTCATGGTTTATGGTTCCAGCTGAGGAGACAATGCCTCATCCATTTTTCGCCTGCCCTGCTCTTTTCCCGTGACACAGCAATGTTTGGGGGGTGGGGGTGGGGGGTGGGGGAGGAAGAGAAACCTCCCTCCTGCGGCCAAAGCAGTTATCCCCAGCTCGTGCCATCTAAAGTCCTTTTATCAGCACATGTTTTCATGGACTTTTTTGCACGTGCGTACCACTCAGTTGTAACGTATCCATTTAGAACAAGAGTTAGAGAGAGACACACACACATAAAGCCCCACAGATGTCTTTCCAACCATCCATAAAGTCTTAATTTTTGCAGCAAGCATTTGGAGAGTGGGTAAATTGGGTCCTAGGATCCATGCTAGATGAAAGAGAAGTGCAGATGCACTGCAACTGCCTAAAATACGACCAATCTCACTTTTTTTAATGTACTTGGGAACAAATGTCCCACCTCCCTGTTGTTTTAAATGCTAAGATTTGGGTTTTTACTCTGTCCTTCAACAAGTGAGCAATCCGTTTGCACTTTTCCAGGACCCAACACCTAAGGACCTCTGACAATCACGTCATACCTGGCCGTGGATCCCGTATCTCCCACCACAGGCCTCTTGTTTTGAAAATTTTCATGCAGAATCTTAAAAGAGGAATGCACTGATAATGATTTTCCCCTCAGATTTGGAAGCATTAAAGAAAACATTTCCTAGTGGTGCTCAACATAAGTAGATTTTCTTTGCATCTACAAATCTGAGAACACCTCAAAACTTTGTGTGTAGAGGCTACTAGTGTGTGATGGCTTCTGGGCTTAAGTAATGGTTAGCTCTATTCTGCTCTGAGCCATTTGGCAGGGAAGGTTTTTCTCCTCTGTATTTGTACGGTGACTGTTACGGTGGGTGCTGGGCACTAGGCAATGCAAAGAATAAATAATAGTGGTAGTACTGGAGACCTCAGAAGCCTCTGAGAAGTCTTAGTTACTACAGTTATTTTAGATGGAGCCATCTCTGAAGGTAGGCGAGTGGTGGAGGGTTCACTTATTACAGGATCCTCCAGGTATTGTGCGGGGACGCAATCATTACCGTTCAGCACTCTCTTCTTCAGATAACTTTTTTATTGCAGTGAACATTCTTTGCTTGCACCCTGTCAAGATCAGCTCTTACCTTATTTTTCTGTCATTTAAATGATTTTTCATGAGAAGAGGGTGAGACTGTAGTAGCAGTGCTATCTGTATGTTCTCCAAGGCCATGCCACATCACCTCAACCTTCCCTTCTCGCTGCTTCCCTTCCTTTCAGGACTTCAGGCAACACCCTGTCATGGACAGAAGTGGAGTGGCGTGGGGAGGGCTGTCGTAGTTGTTTGCCAGGAGCATAGATAAAATCCTCATGGCAGTGAAGCCAGCAAGATCTCTGTCATTGTCCTTAGCTGAGGCTTCACTCTGTTTCTAAGTGGTGCCGAGGAAAAGGATAAGTGAGTTGAATACAATGAAAAGAACCTGATTGCTTGACGGAGGAGAAAAAAAACCCTCTTTTCTGCAATTTCTGCCACAGTAAAATGGTTATTCCCCCCTGTAGTCCACCACGGCTCCTGGTCAAGTCTTGGAACATTGAATACGTGATTTGCAGGTACAAGTCTCTTTTCTGCAGCGCCGTTTTTATTTGTGGGTTTTTTCCCCACCAGCTGCTCTGAGAAGTTTTCAAAACAGCTTGTGGAAGTACGCAGGTGAACGCTCACTGCTTTGAAAAGCCCCACGAACGTTTAGATCCACACGCAGTATTGTTCCAAAAGTAACCCTCCGTGCAGGGCTGTGCCAGCAGCTCGGTCTCAGGTGACGCAGCAGCTTGGCAGTACATGGCCCCCTACAGAAACGGGACAAACGGCGGGAAGAGGAATCAAGCAAGCTCTGGAGATGCATCTGTGGAAAGGAGAGTTTCTGTTCTCGGTGGAAAGACAATCTTAGACTTACTGTGGGGGATGTTGCTGCCCCATTGTTTTAAAGTTTTTTGAAAGACTTGTCTGTCTTGTTCCGCAGCTGAGAGCGTTAGCCAAAAGTAAAATAAAGAGGGAGGGCTTTATTGTAAAAGTTCTTTAAATAACGTTACTATGCTTCTCGGTTATCCTCTGGAAAGCTGTTTTAATAGCAAGCCCACTCCAGCAGTCCTGACGGCTCACGTTGCGTGCGTACATGGCTACCACACAAATGCGCAGGGGCGGCAGGGGAGGAGCTTTGCTTGTTGGATCTGGCTGTGCCTGAGCCAGGAGCTCTTCAGGCAGACACGTGCTTGTCTTTAGGGAAGGGAATTACCTGGGTCAGCCTCCTGTGAGCTGGCAGATTCTCCGAGGTTACAGGGCCACTTCACGAGTCCTTCCTGCTTCCCTGGGAGCTGCCCAGTAAAGCCACCATGTAAACTTCTGTGGACTGAGTTGCTTTTTTGGTGGTTTGTGTCACAAAACTTTGTTCCGTGTCTGTCTAGCTCAAATGTGGTCAAGCCAAATGCGAAGGAACTTCTAGATGGCGGCGGCTGCTGCTGCTGCTGTTATTTTAGTAATTTTGGTTTGTTTATGCTCAGCTGCTAAAGCAAACCTCCTCTCCAAGAACAAAGGGCCGCAGCAAACCCATGACTCGGGTCCCTCCAGCATGTTGCCAAAAGAGCCAGAAGCAGAATTTAGCCCAGCAGATTTTATCTGCTCAGACTCCTCGTGTACAATGACAAGCCATCCTGGCATGTTTCAAAGAGGAGGCACAGATTATCGTGTGTACGTCTGTCACGTGCGCGATGTTGGTTCGGCCGTGGGAGCTGGACAACAGCCTATTCTGGAACCAAACAGCTCAGCAGAGTAAACAGCCCTGATTTGCACCAGTACTTTTGAAGAGTGGCACGCACCTCAGTCTTACGCACGGTCCCGTGTGGCTGCTGTCATGCCCACCTTCACTTGTGGTCAGGAGGGCTGTGACCTCCGTAAAAGGAGAAAAGGTTGCTCGAAGAAGCTACTCTTCGAGCCCTTGCCATCTGTCTCTCCTTCCTTCTCCCTGCCACAAGGCAAGTAACTGCTGTCACTAAGATAAAGATAGATTCTCTGGCTCCCCTAGATGTCTTAAACCACTTGGTGCCCTGAATTAGGCTAGGAAGACAGCCATATGTTTTTTTCCTGGGTGCTTCTTCAAATTGACTCTTCAGGATTCAATACCAACATTATGATACTGACACCTGGCAGCGAAAGGACTTTTTATCATTCCCTGTGAGCGAACAAGGCCTCCTGGCTAGGAACGAGGAGAAGAAAATGAACGCTGTCTGAAAGGGTCCTTTGACTGCCCCTGAAGAGCAGGATGAGCCTGAGCTACATGCCTGTGCCAGCCTGTGAGGTTTTCTTCACGTTTCAAGTTCAAGGCGTATTAGGAGGCAAAAGGGAAGTATTTCAGCCCTTCTCAGAGACTTGAATTAATTAGTGGAAGCCTGATTATCATCTTCACAGGGGAGAGCTAAGGCACACAGAGGTTATGTGCTAAAACAACATCTCACCAAGAGCGCACAGCAGCACCTGGGATGGGAGGGTCCTGCTGTACGGAAGCTCCGTGCAGTATGTATTCAAATGGGCAAAGGCAGAAAAACATATATTGCCATAAAGATTATACTTGGGAATGCACAGAAAGGAGGGCGGGCTCAACAAAACATACCTGGAGAAGACGGTCTCTGCATCACCCAGCTATATATGGGGAGACGTGTTTCGTTCTGCTCACTGGGTGATAGTTATTGTGTCTTAGGAGACACTACATTTGTGTTCCCCTCTCTTCTTCCTGGGCTGTGAGAGTTGGCTGGCTGCGTCCACAAGGTTGGGTTTATGCAACGTTTGTATGCAACAGCTACAGCCATCCTGCAGGAGGACGCACCTTCCCTCCTCCCAGTGGGTACTGCATCCTCAAGTCCACTTCCCCCTCGTGTAAAAGCCCACTAATTGTTTTCGCCTTAAACAGCACAGAACTGTTATTTCAAGTCCTTCGTAGCAGCTGGCACAGGACAGAGAGCTGTTGCAGCAGCAGCTCAGCAGGAAGTGGTGGAGCAGCGGTAGCTTGTTCAGCCAGCACAACCACAGCTGACGGGGGACTTGTGGCCAGTGCTGCTGTGGACCTTACGGTCTCACCTACTGTTGTGGTGGCATCCCCAACTCCAGGCTGGAGTAGGGGACAGCTTTAGAGTTAAGAGGAATGACTGGCCTGTACTTTTGCGGGTCTGTGCCAGAGGTCTTTTGCGAGCCCTGCTGGTTAGTGTCCATGTAAGTCCAGGGCTTTTGTGACCTGTGGCTATGCTTGGAGGTTTGAGAAAGAGAGTGTGTCATTGCTGATACCAAGTTGCATATGTGACACCTGGAAAAGGAGCGAGGCAGCAAAGAAACAGAGGCCTTGGCAACCTCAGAGTTGTCACCTATGCTTTTCAATTAATTTCTTGGTAGGTAACTCAGACCATAATGTGTCCCGGTTGTTTTGTGGTGGTGTTGTAGATGATGATGATGATGATCTTCTAATGAGCTAATACATTCATTACGCACTACTCCAGCATGTAAGGCAATTACTTCTGTTCATTCAGAAACTGAAAGGTTGTGGTTTTTTTCAGGACAGGTTGGCAAACATCCCTTAGCCAAGGATCCAAGGGCATCATCCTCTCTCAGCTGCACAGCTTCTCATTAATATTTGAAAAGGTTTACTGCAAAATTTAGGGTCGGAGTGTAGTATTTATGCAGCTATTTCAAAATTCATAGTTTCCTAGATTTTTCAGGCCAGAAGGGACTATTATGCGCACCTTCCCTGACCCCGGGTATAATGTAGGCTACATTTGTTTAAAGTTTCAATTTGTTTTCCTGAGCAAACTTGTATTTATTATATGTAGTTCTGTACAACAGAGTAGCTAGTGAAAAGGTTGAAACTCATAAATATTACATCAGACCACCTGGTGCTCTGAAGCTTGCTTCTGAATGATGGCCCCTCAAAATGAAGAGTAGCTTGAAAGACAGGGAGATATAATGATAGGACTATTGCAAAGAACAAATGAATGGCTCCATATTAGGGAAAGTTGTTTCTGGGAGCCTGGTTTCCATTGAAGCGTTGTTTTTCCCTTTGGCAAACAAATGCTCGTTCCGTCAGCTTGACCTTTATTTTAGAAACGGGGAAGCAGGAACGGAGAGGAATATTTCTGTAGGAGATCACACTACATCTGAATAACTCGGTAATGAAAAGCCATCTCAAACTGACAAGGGAATGCCCTTACCAGAGGGCTAGATTTATACTTAAAGGTGCAGCATGCAGAAAATAGCCCGATACCTACATAACTACAGTCACTATAGCGTAACGATTCATCTGAATAGTGGGGAAACATATTTTGTGTTTACTGACATCCTGTTCTGTGATTGAAGATGTGTTGAATGGCTCAAGAGAGATGTTTCTGTCTTAGCATCTCTGTTTTAAACAAAGATGAAAAGGAAGGGCCATGGGAGTATCAGACTGAGCAGCCGTCTCTGTGACACTAGCCTGGGCTTTGATGATCTTGCTTTCACTCAGCCTATTGCTCACGCTAGAAGCCTGCAAAAACGCTTCGCAGCTCAGCACAGACCCACCATGTAAAAACTACAGGTTCTGTCTTGATGATTAACGTTAGCTGTTTGAAATAATCCAAATGCTGCTCTCTGATCTGATAAAAAGAATAAATACATTGGGTGTGAATGATGGGAGGTAGGGGGAGGAACTGCGAGGGGACGAGGACAGGAGTTTTTTTGCCAGGCTGTTTTCTGAGAATGAAACAGCTTTCAAAGTGTGGGGGGGAAATATTATAACCTCCCNTTCTTTTTTTTTTTTTTTTTTTTTTTTTTTTTCTTTTTTTTTTTTTTCTTCTTTTTTTTTTGGTTTGGTTTTTTTGTTTTCTCCTGCAGATGTTGCTGTGCTGGAGGCTTACCCCTGATCTGGAGACTAGGTTTTACTGGAGTGCTCTACAGGCTGCCTGCGATGGGAAAGCGAAGAGGTTCTCCCAGCAAACAGCAGCACAAACGCTCTGGTGGCACAGGAGGAGTTCTGCTCACAGTACATCCACAAGTGAGTTAACAAGGGGAAGTATTTTACGTACAAAATCCAGCAGTAGATTTCAGCAAATCGCAAGGTACTGACCACCAGCTTTTCTTAAGTCTTGCCCGGCTCATGTAGCCTTCTGTACATCTTGCTAGGCTGTATTTGGTCTCTGCACACCCCATTTTACTCCCGTGAAGGCTAGATATCTAAAGATGAGCGTGAACAGTAGCATGAGCACATACTCGCTTGTGTGCAAAGACACTACTGCCTCTGTAGAAGCAGATCAGCCCCCAGAAAATGAGTGAACCCTTCTGCATCAAGCAATGTCTAATAAATGCAAGAAGTTAGAAGAAGGCACGGTATGCAGTAATAAGAGAAATGAAATTAATTGCGTCTCTGCAATGCGCAAAGGTATTCTACACAAAGTTAAGAGATGTTCATTTGATTCATCATTTCACTGTTTCAGTTCATGATGATGTAACTTAGGTTTTTGTCAATGCAGGTCTTTTGCTACTTATGCTGTTAAAACACCCGTCGTTATGTTCTTTTTCTACTGATATTTTCGGAGATGTTATAATCATCGTGTAATCGTGTTCTAATCATTGTTTCTGATTACATCCGCTGCTTTCATCTGGCTTTAAGGTCCTACTCTTTTTCTTCATGCCTTTTAATATACTTTAATAATCTTTCCATTAAATCTGCTGTTTCCTAGATGTGGCACAAGTATCATATTAGACCTACATATTGTTAGTGCATTTGCTGCTTTTAATTACGTATTGAAGAAGAGGGAAACTGCTGGCTCTGTGGAACTGATTTGGTGACACAAGGACTGTTTTAAGCAAAACACAATTAATACAACAGCGAAACCGTATGAAAACATGGAACAAAAATTAGGAGCGGCTCATAACGTTTTGCCATTTTCTGCACATGCTTATTTGACAGACTCTGGTTATGTGAGTGCAAAGGAGTGGTGAGTTCTGTAAGTTCTTGCTTTTCTGTGAAGTCCTCTGAGCATCTGTTCCGGATATAATGAACGATCTTTGTACACTTGAGTCATGAGAAATTCAAGGGTCCACTACTGAGCTTGACCAATAGGATTTTTTGTATATATATATTTTTTTTTTTTTCCCCCCCCAGGGAAGGTTTTGTACTGTGGTGACCTAGTGGCAAATAAGTTGATGGCAGGTCGATGGGTTAAAAAGTACGGTCTCAAGCATGGTGCTTGGCCTGGCAGGGTTGTTGTGTGCCGGGGTGTTGGACTAAGCACGGTGCTCCTTTTCTCATTCTGCGGATGTGTGTGTGCGTAAAAGGGAAGAAGTGCATTGCGTGACCGCATGGTTAGGTAGCTTTGTAACTCTGCCACAGAGGTGTTCGCGCCTGACGTGGCTGTTTGGGCCCTCTTTGTAGGCAGTGCTGTCCTGGTTTCAGCTGGGACAGAGTTAATGGTCTTCCTAGCAGCTGGTACAGTGCTGTGTTTTTGAGCTAGGGATGAGAAGAATGTTGATAACGCACTGATGTTTTCAGTTGTTGCTAAGTCATGTTCCGTCTAAAGCCAAGGCTTTTCGGCCTCTGATGCCCAGCCAGCGAGAAAGCTGCAGGGGCACAAGAAGCTGGGAGGGGACACAGTCAGGGCAGCCGACCCGAAGTGGCCGACGGAGTGTTCCGTACCGTGGGACGTTTTAGGAACTGGGGCGGGCGCGTCGGGCGGCGAGCAATTGCGTTGTGCGTCACTTGTGTATTCCAACCCTTTTCTTATTACTGTTGTCATTTCGTTAGCGTTATCATTATCATTATGAGTTTCTTCTTTTTCTGTTCTGTTAAACCGTTCTTATCTCAACCCACGAGTTTTACCTTCTTCCTTCCAATTCTCTCCCCCATCCCGCTGGGGGGGAAGCGGGGGAAGCGGGTGAGCGGCTGCGTGGTGCTTAGTTGCTGGCTGGGGTTAAACCACGACAGGTGCACAGAACGAATTGGGCTTTCCCAAGGTGCAATTCACCTGACCTGTTTTCAGCGTCGTATTTTGTGATGAAATAAATATGCGTCCAAGAAATTCCTGTACTGACTAGAAAGGCAATCTACTGTGATTAGCTCCTGTTTGGACATTAAACCTTCAATCATCTTAAATTTGGGTGAGAGAATCCAACCTCACCTGTCACTGCAGGGCTCTAGTTTCTTAAGGAGCTGCTGGGAGCTGTTCAGGTATATAAAATAATAATTTAAATCTCTAATTTTGAAACAAATTCATGCTTTTGTCTGCTTACAAATACAGATCGTGCTTTGTATCGGTAGTTGCTTACAGCATACAAGGAGTTTGTGTGTCAGGTTCTGACGCAGCAGCATTTGTTTTTAGCAGTGCTGTAACAGATTGGTCAGTGAAGGAGAAGAAAAACATAACTGGCAGAAAAAAGGTTGGATACCAACTGCTAGCAAGAAGCTGCATCTGCTCTTCTGCTCTGCCATTTCCTTTTTAAACAATTATTTGCCCTCAAGGCAAGAGATGTTCACACCCATATATGAAGAGGGCCTCCATTCAGGCACAGCCAGGATGTAATAGCCCTAGTCTTGGCGACGTTCAGTCTCTGGACGTGCTTGGTCCTTCTTTTGATTGATTGATTGATTGATTGATTTTAATTTCTCTGCCCCTAGCGGAGACTTAGACTTAGGGACTGAGCAGAGCCCACCCATGCAGCTCAGCCAGCAATGGGAGGAACTTGTCATTGCTTCCAGCTGCAAACTTTCAGATCAGTGATGTGAGATTGAATGACAGGCTGGTGTCAGCCATCCAGGGGCTCACAGTCTCTGTTTCCAATATTACAGAGAGATACCTGTGTTCTCCTTACTCACTGAAGGATAGCTTTCAGACAGTAAAAACACCTCGTGATCACCTTTAGGGACCACCTAAGGATATGGAGCCAGTATGAGTCACATTACTAAATTACTCAGAGCCTCGATGATCATTCTTAGTATCATTCTCATTATATATTATCTCACGTAGTTGGACACGTGAAGGAGTAAGACCTCTCTCTCTCTCTGGAATTACTTGCTCCCGGACCTGGAAATAACAAAGCAGGAAAGAACAGCACTTAGCTAGACTATATTATTGGGAGCTTTATCCAACCGCTGTCAACATATCCAGACCTACATCTCCCGCATACTGTGACCTGTCTCTTGGCGCTTTGCCCTGGCCAGAGCGGTAGAGAGTTTTCTGCAAAGTCCTTGCACAAAGATACTTAAAAGAGTGCATGTACTAAAAGCCGTGAAGAAGCTTGAGGCTTTCTCCCAGACCTGTTCGGTTCTGCACTGTGGATGCTTTCAAAGCAGGTTTTAGGGAGAACTTTTCCATGAACGTGGACAAGATACGGTAAGTTTTGATATGCAGGTAGATCCACCATTTGTGAAACAGTGGGGAAGGGCACAAAAGAAAAGACGGCTTCTCCACGCACTCCCTTTTTAAACTCTTTGAGTTTGCTTTAGCAGAAGAACATGAACGTCAGATGAACTTGTCTCCTCCTCAGCCCACCGCCATCTTCACTGGGTAAGGTGCATTAGCAGTACCCAGGTAGCACTTGTCAACCGTCTAGGATTCTTCTTTTCCTTCCTTTTCAAATCACTTCACCTCAGGGAGTTGGTTGTGGGCTTGGTTTTTTTGTTGGTTTTTTTTTTTTTTTTCCCCTTCTGGTCTTTTCTCCCGCTTGACTTAAGCCACTGGTCTATTTATTAATTTGTTACTGTTTTCCTGATGGAGTAGCATGCAATGATAATTTGTTACTGTGAAGCCCATAATGACTTTTAATTGTGGCTCCTAATGCCACATGCTGTCATTTAAATCTCAATGGCTGTCACTTCCTCCTTCTCTCCCAGAGAAAATACGGCTCTTTCCCCCTTGAAACATCTGCATTAGCACACAGTTTATGCCTGCTTCGGTTGGTCTAAGTGAGTCACGGAATGCCAGCTCCTCAAATTACTAGCTTTTCTGACTTAGCCCCGGTGGAAAAAAAGAAAACATAACCTATTTGTTACTTTCAGTGGGCGCTCTGGATACAAAAGAAACATTGCAGGTTCAAGCAGACATGTCCTTGCAGATACCGTGGTGTGGTGTCCTTTGTTTGGAGAAGCCCAGTCTTGTGGCTCTGGCTGTCTTTTTTAGAACGAAACAAAATCATCCAAGCAATTATTCTTGTTGGCGTTTTCCTGAGCAGAGGGAGACGGTCTGCTGCACTGAAGTCATTGGGAGTTCTTCCTCCTCGTTTCAGTGGCATTGAATCTCATACGCAGAACTTGGCGCTAAGCAGTTTTTACTACCTTGTGTGTATGTAGGGCCGATGAGAGGAGGAGGAGAAGTTTCTGGGCAAATCCCAGGACAGTGCAGTATATAATTGCAGTAAAGTTCTCACTCAAGTGATGTGCTACATTTGATATTGAATAAATTTGATAGTATTTTTAAAGAGCTGGGGGGATAGTGTCTGCAGTGCATAGGTCAGCAAGGTGTGGAGGTAGCCACCTCCAGGCTTGATAAGAGGCCTGCCGGCAAGGTATGAGGGTGGGCGGGAGGACAGGGGCTAGTCAGCCTCACGGTCTTACCCTGGGAGAAGCACACAAGATGCCACAAGGCAATAGCTATGGAGGTTGTGCATGTACAGCAGAGGGAAACATTGAGGGTCTCTATCTTTCCATTACGACCCAGCGCAGGAAGAAGCGTTCTTGCTGAGTGCTGACTCGTTCACCTGTCTGCACGCCAGAAGGCTGATTAGTATAATGCTAGTCAGGACTACCGTATAGTTTGGTAAGGTTGGTCATCCTTGGGAAATAACTCTGAGGCTTCTGCACTGGGAAATGTAAGTCTCCCAGCTTGAGCTACCCTGTTGCTTCTCTTAGCTTGTCAACAGCTGTAGACTTGCAAGCGCTTACACGAACCAGACGGAAAGTAACAAAAACACAAATGGCTGGCATAGTTGTATGTGGTCAGTCATCTCTGCTGCAAAAATGCCCCCAAAGGAACAGAGAGAGGAAACTGTGCTAGCAGAAGGTACTAAACTATTTGTTTAGTGTCCTGTGCTGAAAAGAGACAACATCATTCCCCATTTATTCTATTCTTTTCTTCTAAAGCTTAGGCTGAAACCTAAAACGTGATCTTATGAGTAACTGTGGCTGAACAGAACAATGACCCAGCACGTGTCTAAATACAAGCTGAGATTTTCAGAGGAGCCTGAGCACTCATCTCTGAGCGGAAGGGCATTGCAGTTAGCTGCCAGTGTTTTCCAGGTCTGACTCCCCATGCTTTTCTTCCGTGATCTCATTCACGTTGCGTAGTGGAGATGGTGTTTATGCAGATCTTAAGATACGTGGAAGTCTATATTGATCTTTGATTTTGTTTTCAGTTGTTTCTACATCTTGACTGATTTCGTCCTTTTTAAGCTCCCCAGTTATCATCAACCACCATCATCAGCCAGAGAACAGTGTCAGGGCAGCAGTTTGTACAAGCCGCTGTCTGCCATCAGATTTTTCTTATGTCCTTATTACAGAAGAATGAAACCTTTCTCTCCACTGAGCCATCAAAGACCTGCTGTCTGTGTGTGTGTCATGGAGCAAAGTGGTCCTCCTCATCTCATGGCTTCAAAAGCTGTTTAATATCGAGGGACCTCTTCAGGCTGTATATTCACGGCATTTCCAGTGCAAGCTCAATGGTGCTTTCTGATATTAAGCAAGCTCTCGCTTTCAGTGGGCTACTTGCACTTTGGTTTGGTTGAAAATATTTTTGCTTTTATCAATAGGGATAAGGGTAGGAGTGGTGTGTTGTACACGGTGAGAAACAATTTTACTAAAAACTGTGCTGGCTTCTGGCTTTGACAGTAACGCAGTCTGCTTTTACAGGGAAGTGAGTGCCACCTGTACGAGCTGACTCTTCGGTAACCAGCAACCTTCGTCCTTCCCTTCTTCAGCTGCCCTTCCTCCGGCACTAACAAGCTGAGAGAATCTTCTGACAGCAGTTCCTTCCTGCCAGCACAACAGTGCGGGTCCCAGGCTTGCCCGCTTAGCAGCTGGTATGAAATGCGGTGAGACATGGGGCCACGTCCTGCCTCAGCCAACATGGAAAGCTGACGGCTCTTCCTTACCAGCAAAACGGCATGGGAAATGCTTCAGCTATGCCTTGAAATCTTGCTGAAGCGGTGGGTAGAGAGGTGTGGGACTGGGTGAGTACGAGTCTTGCAGTTGTAGCTCATTAATTTAGAAGGTTTTGACGCCTTGTGATTCTCCTGCACTCTGTATGTAGAATTAACTGGCAGACTCGGCGTAATTCAGGTGAGGTACGTGGCTTAGTAGCAGCAGCCTCACTTGAGAGGCTCAGGGCTAAACAAATGTCCTTAGCTCCGGAGGTGAGGATGCTCGGGTGACAGCTGTGGTAGGCTGGTGCTGTCGAGCTGTACTTCCAGAGCCCATTGCACAGATACACGC
The DNA here is from genome assembly GCA_013401275.1 of Pandion haliaetus. NCBI lineage: Eukaryota > Metazoa > Chordata > Aves > Accipitriformes > Pandionidae > Pandion > Pandion haliaetus. Next base: position 112,515 of record VYZV01028806.1, on the reverse strand, counting down.
AAAGCCCCGGGGATGGGCCCTGTCAGCACAGCCGACTCCTTAAGCGCAAGCTGTTCAGTCTTACAGCAGGGGAGAGCTCTGCGTTTTCAAGGGGAGGAGGGGATGCTTAAATTGGCAGCTGGAAAAGTCGCCATAGGTTAGCTTCTGTGATCTAAGACGCCCCAGCAGAGATCAGTGCAACATCTGCTTTGCTTGTCTTGCACATACCTACATATTCATGCACAGCTTCCTCAACTCTCAAGAGATGACTGAGCATGTAGGAAGAAGAGTTCTAGTGAGCTGTAAACCTCCTGCTTTAGCTGATGGGAGATGAAACATCTTTTCTCTGTCGTATTTTCATCTCTAAAGAGTTTTTCTGGCTTACAGGAAAAGACAGGTCTTTTAGAGGGTGCATGCCTCCTCACCTGTTTCCTGCTAAATGCAAGGAGCAATAGGAATTACCAAAAATTACTAAAAAACAGGCTATCTGGGGAATAATGCATCTTTATACAGGCCCCGTGACAGCTAATGCCATGTGAGTAAACCAAGTGCGAGGGAGTGACGTGCAGTCCTGGCAGGACGTGGGCGGCCCCGCAGTGAAGAAAGGTTCCTGACACATCCAGCAAGGAGTGTGGAATGTGCTCTTCGCTGGAGCTGGGCCCTCTCTAACGCTGGCCAAATGAAAGGAAATCAACGGATGGTATGTTAGAACTGCTGGAGAAGTGGATCCCGTGCGACTACCAGCTTGCCAGAGCAAGGATAAAGCACAGCTCTTCAGACCTGCCGCAGCGGTTCCTGGAGTTTCGTGACTTACAGGCTGCACGTTGCAAAAAGCCTGGGTTTGATGTGTACTGCACAACACGCTGCAGACCTTGTTCTTGCAGAGCAGAAGGGGATGAAGGAAGCTCTTTACAGCAGCCACTGCACATGTCTTCCTCCGGGCTTGTTTTAACTAAGCCTTGTCTAGATGGGAGGTTCTTGCTCAAATTTGCTCAATATTCTGAGTACACCAACATTACGAGTATGTGGGCTCTTCTCAGTTAAATCTGTCTTAAAAGAACTTGTTTAGGTGTTGAAGATCACACCTCTTTACTCCGATCCTCAAGAAAAATCACAAAAGTACATGGCAAGTCTCTCCCTTCGGGTACATCCCACACTTACTCTGCACCTGGGAAAGAACAAGTGTTTCCTGTTTTCCTCCTCTCCCTTCCTTCCGGTGGCTTAAAATAATCATCTGCATTTGCCATCTCATTCATTATTTGACTGCCGATTTCTCTTACCGGCAGTGTTAGTGTGGTGAGCGTGTGCTGTTCTCAGGTGGTCCTGGACTTTCCTGCATCTCATCCTACCCCGTGGATAGAGCTGTGTGACGGCAGAACACCCCGGAAAGATGCTTGTATGTTTGACACACGTGCTGCTGGGAGGAAAATACTGTTTTTCTGTGTTCCTTGCCACCCTGCTCCTCTGAAGAGAATCGATGTGTTTTCAAACCAGTGTTCAGCTTGCTGCTCACTCAGCTCTGAAACCTCCCAGGTACAGCAGTCATTCTGAGTTTTGGCATTTGTGTTCTGGTAAAATAAAGCAGAGGGATTTTTAAAACGGCTCTGAGCACTGAATAACGTGAAAAAAAGTAAAGGGATGGTCTTCTGTTGTAATGATCTGGCAGGATAGAATTTGGTGGTCCTCTCATTTTCACTGCTCACTTGCACAGAAACTGGTGTACATACTGTTCTTACAGCAGCACCTAGACTCTCTTTAACGTGCAGCAGATGCAGAGATGAGCAAACTGTTGCTTGAAAAGGCTGCACTTAAAGTGGCCCAAAAGTTGTGAACAGGTATAAACAGATACAAAAGAGCTTGTTTGTTAACTGAAACACATGTTTTTCAGATTCTTTTGTATTGGATTGAAAGGATTGCTTGTTTTTTCTTCACGCTTAGAGTAACTGAAGAAGTCTTTCTTGCATTTTGTTCTCCTTTTTTTTCCCCACACTTCAGTGGGTAGAGATACCAGTGGAACATTTTCATAGAAGTTAGAGACTGTTACCTGGAGATTTCGGGCTTAAACTTTTCACGACATTGTAATCCCTTCTTGATAAGGTCACTCTCACTTATTCTAACTTGTTTGCGTTTCAGTGCCTTGTGCGATGAGTTTGCTAGAGCAGCTCTGCACAGAAAAATGACCTTTCTTCCTTAAGAGTCCCTTCAGAGCAAAGCAATCATAAGTTCTTAAATTGAAGGATTCACAGCAACATTTTAGAGCAAACTTCAGGCCGCCGCCGTTCAGGGTAAAGCGCGTACCAGCCAGGTAGGCAGGGCAAATCTCCATTGCAGCAACCGGAGCTGCTAAGCATCGCACTCAGGAAGCACAAGCAGATGAGCAAACCACTTGATCCAGGCCTGTAACCGAAATAATGACAACCCAGGAGTTTGTGTCAGTTTGCATCACCCTGCTCGTGATGCAGGTATAGTGCATGTGTTGCTGCTTTTCTTTGTTTCCATTGATGGCCATCTTTGGGGTCATCTCAGTCTCCATCTAATCCCTCCTTGGCTTCTGCTTGTTCTTCACTGCTGAAGAAACTGGGACTTGAGTACTCACAAGAGGATAGGTGGGTACTCAGCAAGGAGAGTGATGGAGAAAAAAGGCATTTCTTCTTCAGGGATGGGAACAGCTCAATACCACATGGGAGTGCTGCAGCGTACAGCCCCAGGGCAGCCTGTAAACACTGCTGGGAGAGCTGACGTGGGACCTTCCCCACCACACTCAGGCCTCCGTGTGACCCTTTGCCCTGCAGGGAATTTCACTCTGAGGGAGACCTTTGCAAAAACTGAGCGCTCATTTAATCACCAAATTAAGGTCTGGATCCATTTCCAGTTGAAATCAAAGGCATAACTTGCTCCAGTTTCTGTAGCACTGGACGGAGGCCTCAAGAAGTCAACATGTCTGGGGGCTGCCCCGCTTTGAAACTCCAATAACAAATAGATGGGAACTGCAGAGGAGCAAGCATCCAGAGCCGTGTTTGCAAGGACTAATATTTAACACTGGGAACATAAATACTTTTTTAAATGTTTAACACAAATGATTGTTGCCATAAAGCTGGAATGGCGCAGGGGCTTCATGCATCTTAGAGATGTTTTGACATAACAGCCTAAACGAGGATTTAATAAAATTCTTGTGCTCTAAAAAGTGCTCATAATTTTTGCTTAATTTCTACATGTTTTCTCCCCCTTTAATTGTAGTTCAGCAAAATAGAGGGACTAATCTCAGATAAAAGTAGAAACGCCAAGATTAAAGTGAACTTCTGTTTATTTTTAAGGGCAGTGGGTTAATATGAGCACTCTATTGTTGATGTCAGCATCACAAGCCAAAGATAAACACCACTTTTCTGCACTTACATCACATTTTCAGGACATTATTCTTCATTAACAAGTATTTTCTTCTGCAGTGGAAAAGAATGACTTTGTCATAAGCCTATTGGCTACCAATTGTAACCGTTTTGTGGCTGTTCCGTAAAATATTTTCTCCTTTTTATCAGGTCCTTTGCAATTTTTTCAGCGTCGTTTTTATTTTAATTTCCTTAAGTTCTGACTCTTTTTTTTTTTTTTTTTTTTTACAATGGAGTTACTCCTTTTTTTTAATCAAAATAGTTTTATTCTTTAATGCCTGTATTTTCTCTTAATTGTAGCTTTGTTATTATTACCTCAAGTAAGATATTAGAAACATGATGCTCTTGATATCATAAAAGTTCCAAATGTCCTGTGGGGAAGAGCTGATAATGCATATTTAAAGGACTGTTCCCTGTTTCTGTTCTCTTTCTCGTGCTCAATTTATTGTTGGAGACTTTAGTTGTTTTGCAAGTAAAGTCCGTGGAGTAATTTGCTTTAGAAAGACTGGGAGATAATATCTACCTAAGTAGTTACAAAGACACTAATCATTGTAATCTTTCTTCTTGTCCATCTTTTAAAGTGTCCCTTCAAGAAATCTATCACCCGTATTCAGGTACTCAGGCCCTCCCACAAAAAATGTCACCCTGTGATCAGTGAATAGCGTGGGTTTTTCGAAGAGATGGAGAGGTTTCGAAGCTATGGAGAGGCACCTTTGTTCTTCATTTGAAAGGTCTCTACAGCTCCCAGCAAGTTACGCGCTTCTGATGCTGGTATGTAGAAAGCCATGCAACATAAAGCTCTGCCATGCGAAATAACATGGGCAGTTTGCAATTTAAAATCATTTCTTGCTGTCGTCTTATTTTGATCTGTACCTTTCGCAGGACAGTCTCCGAAATGTACCTGCCCACGCTTATCTAAGGTAAAATCGTATCTCCTGCACCTTCCTCATCCGCAGGGGTACATGCAGGTTATAGCAAATATCCTTTCCCTTTTGCTCCTGTTGAGCTTCAGATGAGGAGAACTTGGAAGGAAAGTTTAGTTTTTCCGTGCTTAGGAAGTAAATTTAGGTAATATAACTTACTGAGGCCACAATCTCACTGGACAGCCCTAAACTAATTCTCAGTTACTATTTTCCTACATGGAAATTTAGAAATATGTTGACATTTTTTCCCGTTTGGAACAAAATAAATTTCAAAAATCTTGAAATCCTTCTGAAACATTTTCCTTTCTTCGTGTGGCTCTGACTCACAGAAGAGCCTACTCAAAAGAGCTACAGTGGTTCAGAAAGAGACTAGAAACGAGATGATGTGATTGAAAGGACCAACTGCGTTTTACCAATGCTTGCACACCCCATTACAGTCACTGACGTTCGAGAAATGACTTCACCAACTAAGTTTGAACAATTGGGAAAACTCCCCATGAAATCGCAAGAAGAAAAAAGAGAAGCTATTAGAAGAGATTATTATTTATTGTGAAATAATCACTGTCATTTAAGTATCATCTAGTATATTCTTCCTGGCACAAATGTGGTCACGGCGAAAGAAGCTGAAGACAGCTGACTGCTGTACTGCGACTGTTAAATGATAGGGTATCCCACTGAAGCAACCAGTACTGAATTGTTCCTGGTTGGTGGGATAAGAGGTACTAAAAATGCCAACATATAATCCTAAAGTAATTTCCTCTTGACTACATTTGAAATACTTAGCCACACATGTTGTATTTTTGTCAACAGCACACAGGAAATAAAAGCATTAGAAATCAGCTTGCTATAATTAAGTGTGCTAAACTATGCACCGTTACAGAGTCTGGTTTATATACTCACGTAAACATCTTTATACATGCAAATCCTGTATTTGCATGCATATAAATGGCTTGCAGATTAGGATACAGAAGGAGACTATTGTGATCATCTAGCCCAGCCTTCAGCTGGAAATGCTTGTTTGCGTGGATTATTTGTACTCATCGGTCTATTTGTATGTCCATCTCTCCAGCCATCCCTCAGTTGTTGAATTTTCTGAGCAAAAGTTCATGCTTCCTCAAATTTTTCTATCCACCCACTTAACTTTGTACATCTCCCTTTTCCTGGGAAAAACTGATCTGAATTCTTTGATCTTCCAGATTCTTCTTGTAGGACAGCAGGCTTCCAACTTGATCTGTGCACGTCTGCGTTTGCATGAGAATAACTTTACTTCTTCCTGCATGTGTTTGGGAGGGAAATGACATAGGTCTCAGTAATGTTTTCCTATTGCACAGATGCTGTAGTAAGAGAGCTTCACAATGTAGTTGACTGTAATTGCCACAAGCTGATACCTGAAATGCTCTCAAGATTTCTTGCGTTAGAGGCAGGAGAACCTGCAGCCGAAGAAAACTTACGCTGTTAGTCCGTACTGGTTTGTCTGTTTTCATTTGTGTCTGTCATGAAAGCGCGCCGAAGGATTTCACTCTTAATTCAAGGCCAGCTTATGGGGTAATTTGTAAATTATCTCTCAGGGTTGAGCCCTTAGGCAGCGCTTGTCCCTCTTTTTAAAACATTATTAATCATTTCGTCGCGTGTCCTTCAGCAGCGAGGACTGATGCACCGTGCTGTAAGAGCCCTCACGCCATTGCATTCAGGTTAACGGCTGTTACGGGTTATGCATCCAGTAGTCCTAGTCATCCCTTCATCAAGCCCTAACGTAAAACAGATTAGTTGATTAGCTGCCGGTCTGCCTGATGGAAGGTTGCTCCAGAGCCATGCTCTTCTGATAGCTATAGTCTTGCTTCTGTGTTTCCAGCCCGAATGATAACCTGCCCCGAGCGTACGTACAGGCATTATTGTACCAAATGTCAGCTTCAACTGAAACATTGCTCCACCTTTCCTGTAATTGTACCTGTTCTCCGCTATCATATTGCTGGGCCGTGCAATAAGTGAGCACCTTTTTTCTGCTCTCCAAAATCCTCCTCTCTTTGATCTCTGGACTATCACCTTCTCTACAGCTGACCCAGTCGGCAGAGAGGTCCAAGGAGCGGAATTACTTTTCAGCATCAACAGCAATTCATGTTAGGAAAAATATTTACGGCTTCGCTAAGGTAAAAGAAGGATATGTCAGCCTAAAACAGGTTGGGACACTAGGCATCAAAAGAAATTAAAGGGAGTTTTTCTTGCCTCGTTTATGCTTATTGAGAAATCTGATGAGTAGATGTGTGTTCCAGACTAACCAGATTACAATATAATTCAATTCAGTAGCACATCTTCAGCACCAATCTCACACTTAGAAAGAGCAAAGCTTAAACTTGAGCAAAGTCATATTGCTTGTCTCTGGCATAATTTGCAATTATTCAAATAGCAATAGTACAGATAATGAATTGCAAGTTAATCAAATTGTTGTACCGATGAGCTTGGTAGTTCATCTTCAGTTCCAAGTTCGTAAGATCATTTATGGTCAGCTGCTTAAAAAAAGAAAGCCGTGCCATCATCAAAATTGTAGTCTAGTTAGTTTAGTGATTTGTTTCAAGATGAGGTTTGGAGGAGAGAAACCCGCAGAAATTAAAGTTGAATGATAGCATTCATGCTCAGTGAGGAAACAGACCAGTCTAAAGGAGCCTGTGTTTTTTCTGATGCCTTTAAGAAATAGATGAAACTTTTTGCTTTAGTGAAATACAATTTTACTGTTATTCTTTCCAGACTTAATCTATTAACCAGTTGTTTCACCAAAAGGCAAAAAAGATAACGTGATCATACATGCATTCTCACAAAAATTCAATCCATAAAGCATGGTATGAAATCATCTGCTTAACTGGAACGGGAGGGAAAGTCGTCACAAATACACCTTTAAATGTTTGTGCGAAATTTTAGACTATCTTCACAGAAGCTCGGAACATTTTCTTTTCATCTACAGTGCAGGAGCCCGCTAAGTATCGATGAGAGCTTTGTCCACTCCTGACTCTTTCCCCTAGGTACTTTTTGAGTTGAAATACCTGCTTTCCGTCAAGGTGGCTACAGGCTTTGAAGGATTTTCAGTGAAGCCCCCACGGTGAAATACTTCCAGCCAGTAGAAAGTTTGTTATCAAACATTACGTAGGAGATCAAAATCAGGTTGACTGACAGATTTGATCCAAGTAGCTTGAAATCTAAAAGGCGCCATAGGCTGATGAAGGTTCAGAACTTGGTCTCCTCCGCAGTGCCAATGTGAGGGACAGGATCCAGTCACCCGCTTCGGTTAGCGGAAAAATTTTCCTCTGCTTCGACGGACACAGGATTGCCCCCAGTGTGACTGATGTCCATAGCAAACGACAGCATTTGCAATGTGCGTATACACTAGGGGAAGGTACTGGGTGCCACACCAGGAACACAGACGTATGGGCTGGAACAGCAAAGGTCATTTTTTGCAATCGGCTTTTCTAGTGCCTGAACAAGAGCTCGTACCCGCCGCATCAGATCATTCGCTGGGGTGGGGAAGGGGGGTAGAAAATTGACCTGGGTGATGGATCTGTGGCCTGCTGGTGTGTACGCTCATGTGCTGGAACCATCTGAGTGTTAACACATGGTCTCCCTATCAAAGGTCTGTATATGAAACTCAGCTGCTGGAGTGACAGAAGATTTTGTGTTGTTAGCGCACACTTCATTAAAATACCAGCTGAAATCCAAGTCTGAAATCCCACAGTTTGTGTTAGTTGATAAAACTCAATTGCCTCTAATTACTGTTAGTATGGCTTTAAAATAATATTTTGTTGTAGTAAAGGTCCCCTTGTGATGAGTAATAGCTGGTATTCACAACTGGAAATTTGGGAAAGGGTGTAAATGCGTGGCGGGGTGGGGAATATGATCAAGTCTGCTTTTACCACTGCACTCTGCATCTTCCAGCAGCAGTGCTGTAAAAAAAAAAAACCGAATCGGGGATGCAATACTGAAGGAGGGAAAGCTTAAATGGTTTTGCTTCCAACAGTTAAATGAATGCGATACGAAATAAAGCAAACAATTGCAAGTCCTCTTGGAATCCAAGAGGCAGTTTCGTGATCTGGAGAGGAGAACCTGACACTGCTTTATGTCATTGGAGTAGACCTTAATCCGGCAAAAGCACTTGTGTGAAGACGAGACTTTTTTCTCACTTTAATCCCCAGATCTCACTCATGTGCTTAGCATTCAGCTCATGTTCAAGAGTTCTGCGGGAGCCGGACCTTGCTAGCTACGCTGAAACATCTGCTGTTGAACACTACTGTAGGTGCTTCCTTTGCCCGCACGCAGCTATGTTGGCAGTTAAAATGAGCTGACTGCCTCAAAGCACCATCGTGCGAGACAGGCACAGTTCGGGTTTTTTTTCAGAGCAACTTGGCTATTCAGCAGGCAGCCTTGTGCCTGGGGTTGACCTTCACGCAGGGGTAAAAACCTTGTTGCCCATAGGTTTTTAGAGGATAAGCATGTTGACTTTCCTGTGCAGAATGTACGGTCTTGGTTTTATTCTAAGACAGAAAGAAGAAACGTGATCAGGTTCCTAAAATTCGTATTTCTAAGCCACGTAGTAGTGTTGTTACAAATATTCATGTAAAGTGTTCACAAAAAATCACATCAATGCATTTGTATATTGCTTTAGCTACAGGCTTTCATTCATGACAAACCATTTTAAAAACATCATTGGATACCTTATGAAAGTTTAATAAGACTTTTTATTGACACAATAGGAAATCTTTGCAGATTTTGTTTTAAATCGAAACTCTTTGGACTTCTTGCTGAGAAGTACAAGTGACCCCAGAGTCCTAGTTGATCTCCACTAGTCATGGATTCAATTGCAGAGAAAAATGGAAAAATCAGTGATGAACAAAAATCTATCTGAACAGAAGGGTGCAAAGAAACCATCAGTGAGTGCTTAGGCATTCATCATTTTATTTTTATTCTGTTGATTCTGGTCAGAGCTTTAGACTTGAGCAGGGCCAAGATTGCATGCCAGAGCATGAGAAGGCCAGCAACCACGAGAATTATTCGCTCCTAAATAATGGCCCCATTATGGAGCCTGCTGGGTTCAGGAAGTGTGCTGAACTGCCTTTTTGGTACCTACGGCCCTCTACGAGGTACTTTCTCTTTGGCCATGATGCCCGGCGAAGGTGATGAGCCTGAGAATATCTCCCGTAAAAGACAGCAGGCTGAGCAGGCACCGGTGTGCTAACCGGGAGGAGGTGCCAAGGTGCGCGATGCCCTTATGACCCTCGTTTTTCTGAGGGTGAGTGTCAGCTGGAAAAGAATGTTTCTTCCCGTTCTTGTTTCGCTAGCANCCCCACCAAACACAAGAAGTCTTTTTGCTCTTTGCAAAAACAGTAAAAGTTTGTTTTTTGCTTTTAGGAGAGTCATGGGAATCTCGGGCTGGTATCTATTTTCTGTCCGATTTAATACGGAGACCTGAATCAAGGGAATTAACGAGAATGGAAGGTGCTTTGCATCAGATACACAGGACATTCTAAATAATCTCAGGCGCTCATGAGTTTGTTAGAAGTGTCTCCCAGGACTCCGGGATTTTCTGATTCTGTTGAGCTGGAAACATTACAGGCATGGTCTTTGTTGCAGTATTTGAACGTTTCCCCCTGCTGAACCCAGACGTGCACAGCAACAAAAAACAAAAGGAACTTTTCACACCTCAAAATAGATTTAATTTGGGTTCAGTCAGAGTTTGGGGCAAAGGTTTGCGATCTTTCTCGTTTTAATCAAAGAAGTTGGCTCATGCCCTCAAAACTTCCATTGTCAGAGTAAGATCAGCAGAATTCACTTGCAGGTCCATTAAGCAAACAAAACCACATTCCCTGCTGTCACCTCAGTTCATGCTTTGGCAATTTTTAGAAGCAGCTCTTTTTAAAAATAACTTTCTCTGGGTTCCAGGACCACTATTACTGCAGCCCGAGCGGTTATACGTGTTTATATAAACACAAAACACAACGTAGTGAAGTGCATGCATCTGTCTTTTAGCACCACAATCCTTACTCTGAAACAAACAAACAAAAGAGATAAAAACCTGCATTTTGATATCCTTTAAATCAGTATTGAAACCCTTCCAGAATGTGAAAGTTACTCTGGCATTTTGCTGAAGGTTAACTTTAGCATTCTGGAAGGATTTCAGTAGTAATGAAAAGGACAGTAAAGAGAGTAAAGCTATTTCAGAAGCATTCCTGAAGGATAATGCTGGCATGCTAGAAAGATTTCAACAGTAGGCTAGAGGGCAGCAAAATTATTTCTGAAGTATTCCTGAAGGAGAACTTTAATTATCTAGTAGTATTTAAAATAGTTCTGCTGTGGTGGTAAAACTATACGGCAAATGTCCCTGACAGGTAATTTCATTCTTTGAAATAACAAGGCAAAGCCTCAAAAGTATAAAGCCTGCTGCTCAGGAACTACGTCTGTAAGAAATGGAGAGGTGAAGCAGTCGCTGTGGAGGCCGGTAAGTGTCCCTGACAGCAGTCATAGGGCTGGAAAGGTGATACCGAGCCCTGTGCAGAGGTCTTGGTGCGAGAGCTGTGCACGTCAGTTGGAAGAGGTCTCAGGCGGGACCGTGGGGCCGATACGGGAGCCAAGCTGTCCCCTTCATGCAGGGTTATGTTCAGTCCTGTCAGGGACCCGGGCCTGCAGCACCCCTGGCAGGTCCCTCCCGCCACATCTCTCTTCTGAGAAAGCGGACGTGTAGCATGGGGTCACCTCTGCTGCCTGCCTTTGGGTCAGCGAACTCTAGGCTCAGACGTCAAGTTCTCCTTTTCACTTCACCTGAGGGTCTATGCATCTGGAGCCTCCTCGGTGTGGATGGAAAGAAAGTGGGAAATCTTACCCAGTGGATTTTTCGGAAGGTCTGGATGCTGCCTACTTTTGACTCAGCTGGGAATACCGCAAGAGCAAGCTTTCTTATAATGTCTCACTTCTCAGTCCAGCTGACTCAGAGAAACACACAGGCATGTGCAAATTAAATACAGACGTAATTTAGCTGACCAAATATGCAACCCAGCATTAAATTTGTTTGAGTTGGAACAAATTTTGGCTAGTAGTTCTAGCTCCTTCTTATATATCATATCCTAACTGGTATGCTGCATTAAGCTACATTACATATTGGAGGTAACCATGACCCAGTCAATGAGGAGCAATTAACTTGTGCCCCCATCTTTTCCACCATTCCCCTTGTTCTTTGTTGCAGGAAATAAAGGCAAAAGGCATTTTATGCCCTGTCTGTACAAGGAGCGGTCTCATCCGCACGCAAGGCATGATTTGCGACAGGGAGACTATCTTTATTTTTTAATTCTTTCCTAAGCACAACATTTGGAAAAACAAAGACCGATTTCAGTCGTACTTGGAAAAGATACTGCGTTTTGCTACCTTAACCTCATTTATGTGCTTGGACCACCATGGTGACAGTAGTGCTGCTACTTAGCCTTTAGCACATGCTGCTGTTTACCAGAGATGACTAAGTTCATCTAGTCTGTCTGCTTTTTGCAGATCGTCCTGAACTTCTTTGTTTGAAAAAGCCTTCCCAACGCAAAAATGACAGTGCGCTATAGCTACATTTTCGCCTTAAGCACATCGTGTGGACGTGTACAGCAAATGAGAATTAAATTAATACAAGCTTCTTAAAATACAATCCCATGAACTTACTCGGAGCAAAATTTTGGCTTTGCAAATGGATATTTGGTAAAGATCTGGGTGCTTTTGCGGCCAACGTTGATCTTGCAGAAAGCGTGTTCTGTGTCTGGAGCAGAGGGTGCCAGTAAAGGTAGAAAGTGTCCCAAGGGAAACCTCACATATGCTCTCTACAAATGTTTAAATGGGATAGCGTCAAGTTTAGCTGTAACCAAGCTTTTGAGAAACTCTGTAGAGAGCAGGGGTTGTTCACAGGAACTGCATGGCAAGTCGTTCTGACGGATGAATATTGTCCAAGGAAAAAATCATAGTCTGCTTGAGAATTAGAGGGTGGGGACAGGAAACGGAGAAGTCTGCCTCACGTGTTTAACATGAAATACTCTTCTACATCTTGCAGTAACAGCTATCAAATATAGAGGTGCTGCCTATGTAAAACATGTGGGTTTGCTGGTGTTCCCCAGAAATGCTCCTCGCGTCATCCTTGTCTTAAAGACAACATCCTGAAACTTCCAGGTTCCTGCTTGTGTTTTACTTCTCTCTCAGCTGATCTGAACTGTGCCGTATCGTTCTTCAAAGGCGTAGTGTTTTTACATCAGTACTGTTGCTATAGGAGCCTTTTTTTTTTTTTTTTTTTCCATATAAGGATTATTTCTGTGTCCACTGGAGTCTCTTAAGTTTCTTCCAGCGGCTTTTCACACTTCCGAAGTAGGCGTTCGAAGGTTTCAACAGAGTCATCATTTGCACAGCCTGACGAGGAGAGATTAGATTTATCAGCGTTTTCGTTAAATGGATGTCCTTCAAGGACAGCCCCAGAAAGCAGAGGTCAATGCAGTAAAGGTAGTGGCATTAATCATCTTCACCGTTTGAAATAAGGAAGAATAAATAAATAAACAGCTTAGCATCATGATCATGTTTCAGGGTGTTACTTCAGGGCACATACGCATTAAACGTAATCCCAAGGATGTCAGGACCAATGTTACGAATGCTTTTGTTAATGCGGTTTCATGAATGGCGAGGTAGAGCTTTGCATTAGGCTGTGTAATAATGTTATCAGTAACAACAGGGTGTATATTGTGGCAGCACAATGAGTTTGTCCTGTGTGCGAACCTTCCTGTAACTACAAGTGTTAGGGCTTTCGTGCTTTGGTTTGGAGCGAGTGATGGGGAATGCTGACGCAGCGACGTCCGTGGGTAGTCCCTCTCATCCTGTGGGCAGTTCATACTGAGTGAAAGAAGTACTGGCATCAATACAAGAAGGAATGTCATTAGGGGGACATGCTGAGGGGTATTATAAGTTAACTAAATACTAGAGAAGAACAAGCTATCTCCCACTAAGGAGGATGTGGAACTTGGGGCCGAGGAAGAGGGTGAAGACTGCGTGATTAGCCTATGATGCCTAGAGTGGACAAACTGGCATCCCAAGAAGCAACTCGGTTACCAGGGCTGTGCTCCCCACATAATTCTACTTTTTTTTAATCTGAGCCTTCGGCACCTGGGTTAGGGTGCTGTTGTTCTGTGGGTGTGGAAAACGCAGGTGTGCTTCTGGCAAAGATCCTTCTGTACATTGAGGTTTAGCAGTTTCAGTACTTGGGACTTGTAGCTATTGCTTACAGAAAAAGGAGCGGACAAAAATCTTTCGAAAACCTGTTCGAGTGCGTAACTTTGCACACCAGAGTAGCCTCGATTTAGTAGGACTGAAAGTGTGGATATACACATACTGCCTGAGCAGAAGCATACGGCGATTTCTTATACTGACTGAGAATTATTGGTTTTTAAATATTTGGGAGAGTGTCAGTATCTTTCAAATGAAACAGCACTTTGTAATTATCGAGAAAAGGCTTTTTAATCACAGTAGTCAAAGTCCTTATCAAGATATTCAGTTCACTGAAATTCTATAACGTGAAACCAGCCACTAATAAAAAAATGGAGAAAAATACAGAAATTACCAGAAATTCCAAACAAGAGTCCATTTCTGTCCTTGCACAGGAAAACAACTTCAAAGTGACAAAATAGTCCATGAAATAATTCCCAATTTTTCTTTATTCTGGTATGTACTGAGAAAAAAATATTAACTGCTTCTCAATGGACATTTTATATATTTATCAGTGCGAAAGCATCCTGAAGGCTTTCTGGTGCAGTTTGTTACTAGCGTCTCTTTGTTCTTCTCAGCATCTTTTTAAGTAGTCAGAATTTTAAAAAGCAATTTAACTTTATAAAAAGCTAATTTGATTTATTGGGGTTATTTTTATTTATTAACCAATTTTCTTTGGCGTTGATTTTCTTAAGTGCTAAGTTTCATAATGGAAATGCTGACACAACTTAAAAGTATGGGAGCAAATGCTATTCTAATAATTCAGCTGAATAAATACCAGCCAGCATTTAGTTATTTTCCCAGGAACTGGATAAACAGCCACTTCCTTTTTAGTGTCTCTTTGTAACGTAAAAGTTCCACAGCCTGCTAATCATCACTATGAAATTTTCTATTAAAAAACCTCCAACCTTTCTTTTGTTTATTCTGCAAGATCTTTGTGGTTCCATATTAGTCATGTTAAAAAAAGAAAAAAAACCACAAAGAAAATCAAAACAAATACACTGACTTGGCAATGAACCACATTTTGACCTATTTCAAAAAGCACCGTTTCTGAACACTGTGGCTTTTATAGATGAGAATAAAAGAATGAGCTCAGCTGAATAATTCAGATGCTGATCCATGTTTCAAACATTCGGGACTACTCTGGTACAGAGATTTCCTTTCAGCCGTTGTTTCGGAATTTGCAGCGAAGTTGGCGATGAGTTTGCATTACAGCAGCAGCTCACCTGTGGTGTGTAGGAAGGCTGCACTTGGGTGTTCCCCAAGACACCACCCCACGTTGGCAAGGTGATCTGTTGTTCCAGGCTTACGGTGGCCTCCGAACTGATGTGGGTTCGGTTTATAAACTAATAAATGGAGTAAATTAATGTGGCACTCGGACTAAAGTAATACAGCACCCTCTGGTTTAACGAACTAAAATTCTTCTTCTAAGGGGCGGTAGATCACCTGCTCCTAGTGTGATGTGGTGTAACAGTCTGTCTGTGCAATTTTATCTGATACATCAAACTATCACAGCGGTGTAGTTACCACACCGTGTCATAACAGGGCAGGGTTCGTAGGAATGGTTTTACTCTACAAGTCCCCATTACGCTAGTAGAAAGTAAAAAGTAATTTTGCACTGAAAAAACAGGAACAGTTTCAGTTCGGGGATTATTTTTTTTTGCAGGGTGGAAGGGAGTTGCTTTCCCCACAAGTTCTGCTGCTGAAAGCTTAAACTCTGAATTTTTTAGGAGAGACGGCTGTTCCTGAGATAAACACCAGCACTCCTAGATAGATCCTTACCCACAGGTTATTGACAGGTGCTTTGAACTATGGGGAGAATGGTCGAGAAAAAGAGGTTAATCTTACAAATCTTCTCTGACCGAAAGCTTAAGCCTCAAACAGCATAGTTTGCCCACGCTCTGTTAATGACAGCGCAGCAGACAATTCCCCTGCCAGTGCCTCTGGATTGCCCCCTTGGCAGCTGAGAGAGAGGCAGGCTCCGTGCGGAGCCAAACCTGGTGCAAAACCGTAGTGGAAAAGCAGGGACGAGGCCAGGTGCCTTGCCGGTGGGAATACCCATCAGGCTGTGCCGCGTGCCACCGCTCACACAAGGTGAATTATTCAGATCGCGCAGGCCCTGTTTTGCACGCCGGGTGTTCCCTGTTTCCATTTCGCTAATAGCTACCCCACTGGGTGGATGGCGTGACAGCTCCTGAGTTTATACATCCTTAAACTGTACTAATTACTGGCTTTTAAGTAACTAAGAGTTTTTATGGCATCCCCATTAGGGTAATAGTAAGTGGGTGGATTCGCACGTCAGTCAAGTGAAATGGTAGATGAATTACACGTGGTATTTCAGTTAATTTGTCCTGTTAATTTCCTTGTGATATTTGCAGCTGTTGAAAAAGCCAGCCTCCTTGGCGGGAATGAAAGCAGCTTGACGTCGCCCTGCTTCCTCCTCCGCCCGAGCAGTTACGTGCATTTGGGAGTATGCGTGGAGCTGTCGGAGAAACGCGCCTCAAGTGCTGGGATGTGGGTGTGACAAAGGGAGGCGCTGCGGGAAGGAGGTGGCTGATGAGGACTGGAAAGCTGGTCGTGTTCTCATTGCTTTCATAGCTAAGGCACCGATATTTTGAAACCAAAAATCAGGTAGTCTTTGAGCTTGCAAGTAGGGGCCTCTTTAACGTGTGCCGAGGAGATAAACCTCAGAGGGGGACACGCTATAAAGGGGCAGTTACTGACCGACTTTGTCAGAGGTGTCTGATCTGATCCCGTTATGGGTGCTAGCAGCTTAAGCAGCAGTTTCAGCTTCTTTCTGAAGAGTTTTGACTTGATTAGGTGGGCTCCGGGTTTGAATAAGGCAAAACCGTGCAGAGCAGTCAAGTCCTGCTTTGGTGTGTTTCCAGGAGCATTTTGAAGTGGATGTAAATGACTGGTTTGGAAGCTTAAAATAATAGAAGTAAAAAACGTAAACAGCTGAAAATGGGGCAAAAGATGTGCTGCCCTGACCAGCTGTATTTTCCTGCCTTCCTTTCCTGATGACAACTCTGAGAAGTAAGGAAGAGGGCCAGCCCTTGGGAAAGGCTGCCCTGGGCTGGTCAGGGCTCCGACAGCCTCCTGCAAAAAGAGGTTGTGAAAGCCCCGTAGCAAGAGAAGAAGAAGAGGAATGTTCTCTGGGAATGGACATGGGCCCAAGATAAAAATAGTGAACTGCAAGAATTTATTTGTTCAGCTGAGCAACGGTAACGTTAGTTGAGGAGGGGAAGGCTGTGTTCCGTGGAGTGGCCCCTGTCACATAAGGAGCATTGCCCAGGTGACAGAGCAAAGGCGTTAGGAAGCATTTACTTGGCTTGGAGGTTTTGTTTGATTTGATGTGTGTATTTTATTGCCATGGATATTCATGCAAGCATTTTTTTAAAACAAGAGCGTGTGTGGAAAAAGTGAGAACTTCTAAACTGGCTGAAGCCAGCAGGGCTGCTGCTGTCTAAAAGCAGTAACGAAAAGTGCAACCACGAGAGATGGAATACAAGCTTCCAAATTGTCCCAGCCTGTATTTCAAAACACGTGAGTTCATTGTACAGTTCGGCTGCTCTAAAGGGGAACGCCAACGTTTGTGTCACGCCGTAAAGTAAGGGAGTTTCTGTCAGTAAAGTTGCGTTGAGCTTTGTCTGCCGTTGTACTGTCTAGTTGATGGGCTGGCGCTCAGCAGTTTGGCGCTGTGCCGTACCCCTGCGTCTGCCCTCCTGGGCTTCCACCCGGGGGCCGTGTGCACCTTTGCTTGCCTCGGGAGAGGCAGGCTCGCAAATGCCCGGCCCTGGCACCTCTAACAACAAACCTCCAGGTGCCTCAAACTGACGGGGTGAAAAGTAGTGAGTCCTGCTAGCAAAGAGGGGGGGTTATTATTTATTATTATTTATTATTTTTATTATTGGCATGTGTGTTACTGGGGTTTGCTGTCAGCCACGTCCCTTCTGGGCGTGATTTGTACTTCTAATAAATCTAGTTATTTCGGCAAGATAAGTAAATAGAGCACAAAGCTAATGAATTATGATCGTTCTCAGCTTTCCCATGATGTGGAGATCATAGGAGCCTTGTTGATAATGCTGAGAGAACTATAAGAAGAGCATCTTGCCATTCCTGTGAGCATTTTATCGCAATGTCAGGAATGTCATGTACTCCGTTTTTATGGACTGTTTTAAAGTTTTATTTCTCACGGGAATTTGTCATTTTGATTACTCTCGACAAGAAATTTTACAATGCAACCAGATAAGCTTCTTCTGATTAAAATGGAAAATTTGAAAGCAACATTTTACCCATAACTTACACAATTTTCATAACTGCTTCAACTTTCAAAAGTTGGCCACAGAAGAATTTATTTTCCTGTTTTGTCCACACTAACTCTTTAAATGTCAAGATAGTTTTGAAAAACAAAAAGAATTCGAGAGAGAGAGAGATGAAAAAAGGGAAATAAAAGTCGGGTATGCATGAAGGGAAGAGACCCAGGACAGCCTTTATCCTTTCAAGTCAGCAGAAGCAATTTTTCAGGAATAATTCACAGATATTAAAAAAAAAAAGTGAAGCCTCCCTGGAACAGGAAAGCAAATGCAGAATTTTAAAATTCTTGAGACAGCTGGCTATCCACTTTCTAGAAGGATAGGTTGCGGGCACATTGCGTTAAGTGTTCATGCTTACCTCTCTAGGTACCGGCCTTGAAGGTCTGAAGAGATGCTTGCTGGAAATGGGAAATGCAAGAAATGCCCGCAAACCCGTGGATAAGTGGTAGGATTCTTTTACACTGGGTCCAAGTGGCCAGCGCATCCCATCAAATTTACTAAGCTGAAGTCCTTTTATCTGAGAATCCAGAGGCAGTGGCCAGCTCTTTTTGAGCAGAAGGACAGCATCCAGTTCTAAAAGTACGGGCCAGGGAGCCAAATGACCTAGATTCTGTCATTGACTTGGAGCAGAGACGTGAGCCCAGCTCCCCGTGCTTCGGAGACTGCAACTGCTCTGGTACGCAGCATGGCATCTGTTTACTGGTGCAGAGAGGTGCTGCGCGGCAGGTTGCGAGACAAAAGGAAGCGACATCTTCCTGCTCCGCAAACGAGGCAGGGAAATTTAGGTAGGCCAAAGTAATTTTCCAAATCATTTTTGAGGTGAAAAGGTACTGTCCTCATTTTTTATTTAAAACCAATCTCTTTAAAGCGGAGGGGAGAAAACCCACTGTGTGAGCGTGATTCCATTCCAGCTTTATATTGCAGTCTCCTCTGCGCTCTGGTTACTGCTTTGATATTATAATGGTGTTATTTCTTGTAACATGGGGCTACTAGGGGACTCATTAGTCATAAACTTTACCCTTGGAAAATGTAAAAGTCAACATCAACCGTCACTAATAATGTATTTCACCTACTGTTATTATAAGTATGTGAACACAGTCAGAATCTGCTCCGTGCCTGCTCTTGTTGTCCTTTGGAAATATCCTTTTGCAGACTCTCTTCCTCTGCTAAGCGCAGGGTCCATTGAACATATTTATTTCACATTTTCAAATATTTTTCTACTTACAAAATGAAGCAATTGAGCTAGGAGATTGCTGTAAGGGTTTTTTTTCCTTAGGAGGAAATAAAATTTGGGTGTGGACCTGAGGGGAGATAACCACTCCACATTTCGACCTGGCCCACCCCACCGTTCCTTCTTGTGAATTTGAAAAGATACTTGTGTTGAAGTGCGGGATCGGTTAAACGGACCGTATTCTTTTCAGGGATTTGTATGTTTAACAGATTAGCTGGAAAGCAGCCTCAACCCCCTTCAGTGCTGTTTGTGACGTGTAGCTTGTCACATTCTTCGGAAAAGCTCAGCTTTCCCCTTATCACCAAGGCTGTCCGATTCAACTGCAGACGATGCCTTCCCTTCTTCCCCACCTGTAAACCGGCTCATTGAAACGAGTTACAGCATTACAGTGAATGACCAGGTAAAGCAGCAGTGAGAGCCCTTGTGCTTCTGTACGGGTGGCGTATTGGCATTCAAAGAGATTTAAGGGAAAAATAAAAGAACACTGTGTTGTTATACCTCTGACCTTACCCAGAGGTAGAATCTGACAGGAACAAAACGAAATCCCAACCTTAACCAACCCTGTTAGCAGAAGTGGATTAGCACCTCCTGCAGGTTTGGCCACGCTTGTAATCCCATGTGTGATGAAGCAGCTGGCATCTGCTCCCGACGAGCAGCAAGGCAGAAGTCTAGATCTGGCCACCACTAACATGGCCGTGGGATGAGAAGACGACAAAATGCAGGGATCTTGGTGTCCAGTGGCTCACGCTCGCCTTACGTTTTCTTTTAGCTAGGGCAGTAACAGCTGTGGCTAGGATTGGCCAAACATTTTCACCACGTTGCTGGTGTAATTAAGTAACACAGAAGACATCAGCCAGTGAGCATCCATGCTAAATCCAGCGAGTGTGAAAATGTTCTGCAGCTCCTATGTGCTGCATCGCATCAAGAGAGAAATACATCTTTCAATCACACCTTCCTCTGTTACTGGTCATTTAACTTTGGTTTTCTGTGTGTAGATACATATTTTTAAATCGTCTAGATTGAAATAGTTGTGGAGAGATTGATTGTGAACTGATTTATGATCCGTATTGCACCAGAGAAGTAATTTTATGCATGTAACTTCTTTTACAATTACCTCCACAATGATTTCAAAGGATTTCGCTGCTTGTGGGAGGCCATCAGTAAGTGGCACTTGCATATTCATCCATTTCAATCTGAGGTTTTTAAAGACCTGAGGGAATAGAACAGAGCCACTGGAAATTAATTTTTTCAGCAAGTTTGCTTTTTCATTTTTTTAGGGATAACCATGCTTCAGTGAAAGCTTTTTTTAAAATGAAAGTATTCCTAAATTCACAAACGCTGAAAGCTAAAGATTTCCACCAAACGTAGCAATTCTTTTCAGCATCCTTTGTCATTCAGTTGAATGTAAATCTCGCATCTGGGTTTTTGTAGATATTTCTTTTCTATTAAATATGCACTATTCCCAAGTGAGTGAAACTACTCAGAAATGAGTTTGTTCTTTGACTAGAAAATCAGCTTTCCCAATTTCTTGGATTATTTATTTAACAGAACTATGCTTTCAAAATTGCCGTCTTAAAGCTCTCACTCCAGCAGCAATGGAGTATCTGAGGGTCGGTTTCCCACCATCTTTATTTCTCTCCTTTGCACTCAAAAGGCCAAATTTTTCTCCAATCTGACAACAAGTGAGCAGCGAAACAAATCTGCTCTCGTTCCTGGGTTAGGTGATAACACCCGTTGCCTGCTGCTAAATTGGCAGGTTCGTATCACCAAGCTGCAAGGAAACAAGCAGATTTCCAGCAAGTTGTTGTAGGAAACAAACGTCCTGGCACCATTGCACGAGGGATGCCTACGCCATGCAGTCATGTGCACTGTTGAGCTCCCCGAGGAGTTGGGTGCATCGCCGCGTGAAGGTATTTGCTCAGGTCTCATTAGCAGTGCAATTGCATTAATGTTCGTGGCGCTCAGACTAATAATTCCTGCCTTTAAGCCAGCTGTACTCGCTTAGGCATCCCAGGCGTTCGGTATGCTGCTCCCAGTCCTGCAGTTGCTTTGACTAGTGGCAGACCAGGTGTCTCTCCACTGCAGTGTATTGCATGATGGCACCTTAGCTGTGGGCGGTGATAGTAAGTGTGCAGCATGCTGGTATTTCACCCGGTCACCGGTGTGATGGGAACCAGTTCAGGTAAACCACAAGGGTTTTTGAGTTGTTCAGATTGGTCCTGCTGACTTCTTCCGTGGGTACTTCTGGTCCCCACTGGAACACAGCAAATGCTGTCCAGACGTTAATTATCCATGGCATCTGTTTTAATGCGAGAAGAACGCTTTCTTTGAGAAGCCGTGATAGCCACTCCTCTACACTGACACCGAGACTCCAGCCCTTAAGGTTAATCACTAGAAGTGGAGAAAGACTTGGGGGGGGGCGGGACGGGAACGGACCTTTTTTCAAATATTGACTGCGCGTCACCACAGTTTTGCAGTCTCGAGCTATATGTAAACGCTAGAAAGAGCTGAAAAAGATATACTTCCTAAAATTCCTTTTTAATTTGTAATAAATCCATTTTGGAATTTACTAAGGCCAGCGCCAGATGGCCCAGAGCATGTTCTCATTCATATTTCAAAACAGAAAAACCTTTCTCAGAATCTGCAAGCTACGTCTTTTTCATGGGGATGATTTCTGTTGAGCAAGGAAAACTCGGGTTAATTAGGCCAAATAAGCTGATGCAGTCAGAGACAGAGACGCAGAGGTTGCAAGATTGAAATCCATCAAGACACCGTGTCGACAGATGCCCTCTTAACTTGTTTGTTATTTGCTGGGGGGGGGTTGTCGCGTAATTATATAGAAATATATTTGCTTTTTCGTCACAATAAAAGGTCTTCATTCAGTAGAGTTAGGAAGTGCAGTCAAGCAAAACTGCACCTTATGAAGACTACAAGGAAACTACACTAAGGTGATGAGGGTATTGAAAAGTTCCATCTCGGTGTAGACCGCTGTAAAAATGCTCTCGACTATATGGCAACGAACGCTGTAAGTGTTTTGGGAGAACTAGGAGGGAGGTCCAGAGCAGAGGAGCCCCCGAGGTTCCTTCCCACCTACCCACATGCCTATAATTCTGTGATTTGAAGTCTGAGAGTCGGGGAGAGCTGGACCCCAACAGGGAAGAAGTACTTTAGGAGCTGAAATGGAGCGACACGCCGTAGTAAGAGGTGGGACTTTAGGCTGCGACTTTGAGCAGTCTGAGAGAAAGAAGCGATGAGCACTGGTGTCTGGCACTCTCAAGGGCACGTCTAAACTGTGGGTTTAGCTGCGCTCCCCACAGGCGCAGTAGAAATCTATCCCATGCCGACCAAATCCCTGGGGCAGGTGAGGGACGTTGTGGAGCAGCCCCGGTGTGACCCCCATGAGCAGGGTCTGCGGGCACATCTCTGATGAGCTGAGAATGGGTGCCAGTCTGGTGGTTATCTCTCTCAAGGCAATTAGGCAGGTTAAGGATCCATTTCCAGAATGCTTTTCTGGTACTGGACACGTAAAGATATTCGTTCAGATAGACAGTCCTCTTACGAAGTCCCCGAAATAAACAAAATCCCCTGAACCGATTATGGTGTCTGGACTTTACCCCCATGTGATTCGTACCTGCAGTTTGTAAGGAACAGAGGAGCGCAGCTGGAAAGGGGCGGACACGCTCATTGCACGCACGCTGCCCTCGCCTGCGTGCTGCAGAGCCAGCGTCCACCCCTAACCCGAGCATCTTGAAAAAAGAGAGAATGCTGTAGCCTGCTCTCTCTGGTTTCAGGATGTTTTAACTGCTAACGGCGAGCAAGTGTTCACCTGGAGAATAGGCAGATTCCAGTATCTGCAGGGAAAGAGAGAGAAAGACTTAAACCTGAACTCTCCAGGTTACTGGGGTGCAGCTGCTTAGGACTTGAGTCTCTTCTCCTCACTGTCCTCACTGCTTTAATCTCCAGGAGCGTTCAGCTCTAGGGACATCTTCCTCAAACCCTGGGTGGTTTATAACCTCCGAAAGTAAATGAAAAGATAGACAGCTGGAAAGATTTAGAATTGTCTTAAATCTGACCAGCAATTCATCTTTTCCAGTGTTAGCAGCGGCCAGCACCAGATGTTTTTAAGGAAAAAACAAGACTTTCAGCAAGCTCTACAGAGCACCATTGTGCTGCAAATAGGATTTTGCCCCTAATTTTTGTAACTTCTGGGAAACGGCCACCTGCATGATTCACAGCTATCAGCAGGGGCCGAGTTCAGACAGCAAATTTTTCTAAACATCATCTTATACAGGCTGGAGGCAGAAAGAGAAATCAGAAATCTTCTTCGTCCGGATTGTTTCTGTCATTGTGGGACACAGCACTGTGGCATCGTTTCGCTGCCTGCCAGCAGTCTGTCCGTGTTGGTGTCCGTACAGGGAATTCTGGGCTCCGCACCCATCCCAGACCTTTCCAGAAGTGTTTTTGTCAGGAGGCTTTGGCTGTAGTCAGAGCAAGGACGGAGGAGGTCTGCTTCCCGCAGCTCTCTGGGCCCTCGCTGCCACCCTTGGTCACCCTGAGAGTGCGCCCGCCCCATCGACAAATTCCATCACTGACAATGCGCGTGTCAAACACAGATCTTCCCCATTTCTGATTGAGTTATCGATCTGCCTTCAGAGAGCATGACCTGGATTTATCCCCACACACTGTGCAGGTCTCTGGGCCAGAGAAAATGAAAGTTAATCAGAGAAGGATCCTAGCCAGTTTTGAGAAATAAGCACCATTTAAGTCAGGCTGAGCACAGGGCTGGGTAGTTCTTCGAAAAAAAGCATCTCCCACCATGGTGCTCTTGAACTACGTTAAGTGCAGTAGTTCCACGTGTCTGCCTTCACTCAAAGCCGAGGCATATCCAAAATCCAGTACTGCCTCTTTAAAGTAAGTCCAGAATTATGTCTTCCATTTTGGCTGTGTGGTTGCTCCTTGCTCCTATCTGCGGAAGGGAATAAGAAGCAGGAGGGTAGTGAGTTGAAGGCATTGGGATGGGACTCGGGAAAGACGCTGTCCACAAGCTGCTTTCATGACTTTGGATAAGTCAGCAATTTCTTTGTGCCTCTGTTTGGATACACGTGGACGTGTCTTGATGTTTCTACACATCTGGATCTTCCTTTCCACAACGCTCAGCCTTGGCTGTTTGGAAGGGTAGTGCCTGTGTGCTGCCAAGCACGGTGGACACTCAGCCTCCAGGGAATACTGTTGTACCTAGGTAACGCTGCTGCTCACAAAGCTAGGGAGTCGTATTTATTGTACAGAATATGAGTAACTTGTCTGTCTTGCCCGGCCTTTTAGCAAGCAGTGACTTAGATTTGTTAGAAAGTACCTAACAGAACCTGATTTGTTCTTAGAGTATCTTGATGTGTCTGTGCAGGTGGTACTTTTGGGTCCTAACAAAAATGCCTTTATCTTCTTACGTTTAAGTATTTCAGAGGGGTTGTGGCCAGCACACTAGAAATCCTAGATTTCGTATTCAGCCTGATCACAGGCTTGCCAGGTGAGGAGGAGGTGGCTTCGTCATGCTGCACCACTTCCCTGTATTTCTTTTTCTCCCTTTGTGTTTGATTAGGTGGTGGCTCCTTGGGGCAGCAACAGATGCCAGAGCCCCAGGCACACTCAGCTCTCCCACCTGGCCAGGTGGCCTGGGGCTGCATTTGCTGCTGCTAAAAATAACAGCAGTAACAAGTGAAGGATACTACTCCTCCAGTCGAGGCTCACCGCTAGACCTCCCTCCGGTAGTCGGGAGTACACTGACAGGGGGACGGTGGGGTGCATGCACGTGCGTGCCCACACACTCCTTCCTGCGCGTACGCTCTTTTTCTCTCTCTCTCTCCGTGTGTAATGTCTGCTCGGTGCTGATGGAGTCTCTTTTGAAGAAGTGCTCATGCTGTGCTCTTGTAATGGGGCAGAAAGGCTAGAATGTGAGAGGGACTGATCTTTGTTTATTTTTCCCTGGCAATTTTGTGGGGAGTGCTGTGATTGGCATTTAGACCAAGATGTTACAGGGTGGGAGAAGTTTAAATACAATTTCAAGTCGCTGCTCTCTGCAGCCAGCTCTGTAGCTCGTATGAGGGATGGAGAGAGCATTTTTCCCATGGTGTTAGGGGAGCACAGAGGACGCCCCGTTTGCTGAAGATTTGTACAGATCTGAGAGGCAGGGAGTGCTCTCTGGGAATGGGAAATAGCCTTCAGGGAGCAGCAAGAAAGCAGAAAGCCAGGAAGGCTGCAAAGCTCCTCACACGTTAACAAAGCTAATGGGAAATTACTGTCATCTGCAGGGCAGGGATGTTAGGAGAAGGCCGCTCAAACTTCTTAATCCAGAGTCCATCTATTTTGGGTAGACCTGGGACGGATGCACTTTAATTTTGGGAGGAGCAGAAATACTATGGAAATCTTTTCCCTGTTCCTAGTAACACCTTCCCTGATTTGTTTAAGACCGTTGGTCTCTGTAACGTGAGCTGCCTTCTCAGCTGGGGTAGCAGAGAGCTGTTCAGAGGCATGAATCTCCCCTCTGGCTGCTCTGCTCTCTGTGTTGACAGTTTCTTTTCGTTCTACCATTTACAGCCTTCGACGTACATTACAGCACCTTGTGGATGTTTCCAGCTCAACCTCACTGCAGAGAAGACTACTTTTGTTGCCCACAGAACTTGCAGAATTATTTACTTTTTAAAAAACAAATAGGTAGCTTCCAGAAGTGCCGTGAGTGCACAAAGGGCAGAGACGAAAGCATTTATTTGTAATTAAGGTTCAGGATGCATTGGAAAGGAGGGCGGAAAGTGCACACTAAAGTAAGGACTAATAAATTCCAGTATTTCAAAGAAAATGCTTGAGTTTGGTAGTAGTTTGGTAACGTTCGCCTGCTCGGCGCGTACAGTCTTGTGTACAAGTTCCAGGCTTGTAAGCCTCTTCCCAGGAAGTCTGTTATGTTTTGGAAAAAGCAAACTTTCAGGCACAAAAGTTCTTCTTCAGCTTATCCTCAAACCTTTTGTGAGCAAAGGCTTTTTTTCCTGTTTGGTTTTATTTGTTTCCCACAAGTACATCTGTTTGGGTTCCTACAAACCTTGCCTTACATGTCTTCAGGTAAGACAGAGCCGTGTCCTAAGATACTCTTGTGACTCCCCTGTTATTTACGTAGTGGTGTTACACACGTATGAGGAGAAGATTCTCCCTCCCTGCAGTCGATTTTGTGTTAAGATTGTGTTACAGTCAACATTTTTTAAATTCCGGCTATGAAAAATTTGGCTCCTGAAGCACGGAGTTGCAAACACTCGAGTGTTAGGTTAGTTCCAATAGTGAGTGGGTATATATCAGCACGGTTGCATTCATGTTTTTTAAAACAACCACAAAATCACATCCAGCTACCAAATAAAGCAGCTGATTTTCCACTGAGCTGAATTCTTGAAACTCCTGGCAACCAACACTTACTTAGACTAAAGTAATTGGGGGTGCTTTCCTTTAGAGGCTTGAACCTGCTTGGAGCCTCGCTGTGGTTCTTTGTGTAAGAAAATGCTGGCCCAAGGTCTCATTTCTGCTCAGGCTTCTCTGTTGCACAGGGGAAAACGGAAGCTAAATCAGGTGGGGTCAGAACTCTCTTCTCACATACGCCTGGTAAATCTGAAATAATTTCACACTACTTTCAGTTCAGCTGAGGTAAATCTGGGATCACAGCTAGCAGGCTGGCTGTGTTCATACTGCTGCGACAAGGTGCTGAGATACCGTGGTGCTGAGCGCTGCAGAAAAAGCCTCAAGTTAATGTTTTTTGAAAAACTGAAAACAGTGAGCGTGTCCTGTGATTTAAAACTCTGAGAGGTTCCAGTGCATCTCTAGACACACAGGGAGAGAGGAGCAGTACTTCCAGATGGGAAGCTGCATTAGAAGTGTGGAGTGTCTATCTGAAAAGAGACACCTGGGTAAGTGAGGATACTAATAAATAAGCATCCTGGGCTTTGAGCCTTGTGAGTGCTTGTAAGAGAACAGTTGGAAAGCCTTAAGTGAGGGTGTCTTTCTTGTATGCAGCTGACCAAGTGTGTTGCTTACAGTTACCATGTGTCAAGATGTTTCTTGCTCATTAGTTTTACACTGATGGAAAGCAACTTTAAATCACTCTTTAGAGGAATCCACCGTGAGGCATGCCAGCTGTGTGCCAGATGAAGGAGTTGTAAAGTCATGTTGGACAGGCAAGAATATACCAGAGAGAGAGATTTAAAGTCATGAGAAAGATAATTACTTTGCACTCAGAGATTAGCCGTAGGAAAAGAAAGGGAAGAATTATACTCTGCATTTGTTAGAAGGTTTCCTGCTATCTCTCCATCCCACTCACACATGCACACACATGCACACAGCTGAATTTACTGTCACAGTGTCAGGTTAGCCAGGACTGCCAGCATGGGAGAAATCCTTACGGGAACATTTCTCAGCGAGCGCACACTCGACTTCTTTGTCGTTGTATTTGCTTTTACACTACAGACTGCAGAAGAAGTTGCCGCAGACGGGATGGATTTAGGTGCTTTGCTTGTTAGGAGGATTTGAAAACAGCCCCCTTTCTCACGACTCTTTCTAAGAGGTCGGACGGGAGCTGAGGCAGGCAGCGGGCAGCATATCTCTGGAGATGGTGAGGAAGGCAATGCTGCAGGGACCTGCTCAGGCCCGAAGAGAGCACGAGTGAACAACCAAGAATGGACTAGGTCAGGTCATCCCAACTACACGTTACGGGCAAGTTGAGTGCGTACACCAGCAGCTCTTTGCACTTCTGCACCAGTCGACCTTACAGGCTCTGGCAAGGCAGAGGTACTAAGCCAACCCCTTCTTCAGGGACTTTTTGAAATGTCTTGTGGCTATTGTCACAAAGGCTCTGGCCCCTTCACACCAGACCATGGTGTTCTCCCTTCGCAACTGTCTCCTCTTCCTTCCTGGTCCTTCCAGCTGCTCCGGGTTATCCTTGCTCTCCCATTTCAGCGCTGTTATCCTTTCTTTCAGACTGAATGATTAGTCGTTTAAGGCACTAGCATTGTGCTTGCAGGGGTTTTAGGGCTTGTCAGCTGTGTGGGAAGTTACGAACTGGTGAGCTGGGGAGGTTTTCTGGCTCCCGGGGCAGAGCTGACGTGCTGCAAGCCCTGGCCTTGCTGAGCACATCCCCCAGCTTGCACAGTCGGAAGTTTTGGAATTGTTCAGATGTTGCCCAGTAAACAGAGAGCTGACTTACTTGGAGGGTTCTCGGCGTTGGTCACTCAGTCACTGTTTGTATCACAGTAGTGCCTTTGGGCTCTGTCTCAGGCGAAAGCCTGACGTGGATGCTGTCGAAAGGGCAAAGAGAAACAAAATTGCTTTTAACGTCCAAAAGATCTGTTATATGTACCGTCTAACTTTCTCTTAAGTGACACAGGCACTTCAAGTACGTTCACTAGACCTATCAGGAAAATGCTATCAGTTAAATGTTTCTGCTTAAAATAATAGGGCTTTTTTTTTTTTTTTTTTCTAATGGAAATCTTTTGAACCCCTTCTGAAAGGCCACCAGCAGATGCCCTGACACTGACGCCCTGCTTCCAGAAAGGCAGCAGGTGAGATGTAGGGTCTGCACTGCATGTAATCACCCTTAGTGTAGTGAAGCTCTCCTTTTTGTCATTGGTTTGAGTTTGGTTTTTTTAAGTCATTCTATCTAAATGGAAGTATCTTTACAGGAAATGTCTTTCTGCCCCTTGGTTAGGGCCTTAACCACTGTAGCGGCAAACGTCGCTGCTGCCTGCAGATTCGAATTGCAGCCCTATGACGCCTCTATAACATGACCCTATTACCTGCCCCCCTTCCTCCCTTTTATCTAGCTTTGTGCATGGATGGACCTTTTGGAAAGTTGTAATTTGGATGTGAAACAATTACCCTAAAACAGTTAGCTAGAGCAGAGTGGACACACAAATTCATCTTCTCTCTCTCTCTTTTGGTGAAGAACATCTATCTTCCATGACCTCTTGATTACTGAAGCCTTCAAAATATATTCTTTGGTCTGTGACTCTGTGCTCGATGCAGGGCTGAGCATTAAATATCACCCACTGTGATTAATTGGAAGTTAATTAAATCTATCACTGAAACAATGAGAAGGCAATGATCTATGTAATCATTGAAATAGTAAATGAAATGATGTAAGGGCCCTCCATTTCGCTTATTGACAGTGATGGAGGGGTGCCTAAGCCCTGCTGCTCAGCTGTGTTTTCTGCCTGACCAGACAGGCCTGCTCAGGCAGACACAAACTTTCCAGTGAACCAGGTGGCAAAACAGAGCTAATGGTGGTCTACTAGGCGCTGTTTTTCCCTTGCGTGCCGCCTTCAGATGCTGCTCAAAAGGCCTCTAAGGTAACTGGTATTTTGGGTGTGCAGTGCAAGCGGTGTACCTGAAGCGACAATCCCGAGGGACAAAGCCTTCCAGTACTGTGCGTGGATCATCTTGCAGTTTTCAGCTCGAATCGAAAGGTTGCTGTTCTGGTTGTTTGGTAAGCAATAACATGACATTTATTGCTTTACATTTTAAAAGTACTTCTGACGTGAATCTGTAGTCCTTCGATAGCTCTGAAACTGATGCTGTTCATCCCATCCTGGCAAGAGATGTCGAGCACGTGACGATTTTCTTCTTGTTTCTCTCTGATTGTTAAAACAGTCTAAGCAAGTCTAAGAATCCTAGAATATGTAAAAGTACGGCTGGAAAGGATGCCGTGTGTTGCAGCCAGTACCCGACCACTTTCTCTGGGTATATTTTGGGGGAGAATAACAGATACAACTCGCTCCCTTCTTAAATTACATGGTGATACATTTTCCTTTTGGATGCTATTGCACAGTGTGAACATAAGGCTTGTTTTGTAATGTAGCAGGAAATGTTTCGTAATATTAATTTCTTGCTTCAGATGTGTGATGATAACACCACCTATACGCTCAGACACTGCTCTCGATAAATCCTCTCTCACTCTGGAAACAAAAGAACAGCGACGCTGAAGGAAAGGTCAGGGCACTCGTCCATTCCCTTTCTTTCCTCCCACCTTGCTTTTTTCCTAGGGCTATCCCTGGGCACATGTGCGCTCCTGGAAGGACACAAGTCTCTGCGTTCCTCTTTGACAAGACGGGCTCGGTTCTTTGCCTTGGCTTCCTGGGCTCTCAAAGTGCACATGGAAGCTCAAAAGACTCACGTAATTAAAGGAGGTTCCCTGATCTCACCCATCAGTGCAGTTGTAATGCACCCTTTAACCAGGAGACATTATCACTTCCCCGTGTACTGCTTACTCTTGCGTACCTGCCTTTCTGCTCCACATCTCTTAACTCAACTCATGGTGTAGCAGACATTGTTCTCATCTCATCTGGGCCAGCTCGGGGGGCAGCGGAGAAACCCTTGGCTTTACCGTGTCAGGATTTAGTCCTTCAGAAGCAGAAAGCGGCTCCCCACAGAAAGCCAGCTCCATCAAGCCATGTACTGTAAAGCATAGCACAGGGAAATCATCTGCTACCCAGGGTCTGCGAGCGAAGGAGTGTAAGCTTCTCATCTCCCCAGGAGTAGGTTGAGACCACCTGTGTCGCGCTCGGATTCCTTGTCCTTGTCTCTTTCGTGGGTAGAATGTTTTATTGTTTACAGAAATGTTTTCCACGGCAAAAAAAGGGTGTCAGTGCATGCCATGAGGGATGAAGAGGCCTTTCCGAAGACCCACGACTCCTTTGGGAAGGAAAATGTATCGTCATTTTCTTCCCTTGCCCTCCTGACTCTTCCAGTTTCTGTGTTCTTTTCTTACAGATAACCAGAGGTGATGTCCAATTTGTTTAATTACATGAAAACTAAACCCGCCACTAAGCAATAGTTACTGACTAAGCAGGAGGGAACCGTTATTTATCATGAGAGCTCTAAGAGAGCCCTTTCTATGTGGCCTCCTCGCTAACAGCAATAAATTAGTAACCTCGTGGTATCCTGATAACTAAATGAGGTTCCAGGCACCCACTCAAACCACTGTGGTCAGGAGATAGTCCTTCTGTGTTTTATCTCTTGTCTTTCTTTAACCAATACAGGAATTATTTCTGAGATTATCAAAGGGAAATGGTCTCTGTTCCAGGAATATTTGAAATCCTTGGTCCTCACTTCAGAAAATCATGACCTTCTTTCTCTGTAGCTGTTTAAGGAGCGTGGGACCTGGGTTTTACACTGCAAATCAGCCTTACTAATTTTACTTGCTTGCCAGAACCCGTCAGATTGGTTTGGCCTAGGGATCTGAAAGCCATCTTGTGGGAAGCTGCGTTTTCTGCCCCAGGTGAGCTCACCCGTAAGGCACCTGCCATCTGAAAAGGTAGCTGGGGACTGTGGGTGAGGTGGGCAAGGGTGGACCGTCTGCCCTGGCATGCGCTGCCAGCCGCCAGGACAGGCAGTGCTGTCTGCCTGCTTCTGCCAGCAAAGAAAACGGCTGGGACTCGAAATCGGACGCGGCCCAGCCAGAAGACAGTGCTAGCTTCGCTCTTCTCTCACAGCTGCACCTCAGTCCCCAAGATAAAGCTTCTGGGGAAAATGAACCCGAACTCCTGGGTGAAGAATCGTTCAGCTCACGTTTAATATTCAAGGTCAAGTTCCTACCATTTATTATTTATTGAGCTCTGTGAGCTTGCTCAGCAGCGCACAATACATAAAGACACAGACTCTGTAATAATGGATTTGCAATCTGAATTCCACAGTGTAAGATAGATACTGGTACGTATTATACCTGGTGGCTAGGTCACAGTCCGGTCTCGGAACAACGCAGAGATTTTTTTAAAAGCTTCTTCCATTAGTAGTCCATTAGAGTGGCATAAACTTTTTAGATTTGAACAATTAATCCCCCTAAAAATATTCAAATGGATACATTGAATATTTTAAATACATTTAGTACATGTGGAAAGTGCTGACCTGACATAACTGTATCTACGTCGTCTTGGCCACACAACGGTAACAGCAGGGGGTTTAAAGAAGCGGTTTCACATTTTCTGTGGCGGTGCCATCGGCTTAAAACCATTGCCACAAACCATTCCCAGCCCCTGCTTCAGTACGGTGTCAGAGCCAGAGCGAGTGGTTAGGATAAGAGGTTGGTGCCACTGGCGCGGGGCAAATGGGCTTTGTGGGGCTCTCTGTGAGGCCAGCTTTGCACATGCCTCACGGGCATGTATTCCTGGAAGAAATCTGTGGTGTCGCAGGTTAACCACTGCTCACGTGAGGGGACCCCAGAGCTAGCACGCCCCAGCTCCCACAAAATCTGACCATCTCCACGGAAAGTAATGGAGATACAGCAGTTTGGGGCGGTGAAGGGGACCGTGCTGCCAGCTCTCCGGATTCCACTCCCCGGGTAGGATGAGGAGGAAAAGCTCGGTTTAGCAAAGCAGCTGCCATCAGTTAGTCCAGGAAGCCACGAACGGCAAGAAGT
This sequence comes from Pandion haliaetus, assembly GCA_013401275.1. Classification (NCBI taxonomy): domain Eukaryota; kingdom Metazoa; phylum Chordata; class Aves; order Accipitriformes; family Pandionidae; genus Pandion; species Pandion haliaetus. The sequence continues at coordinate 79,999 of VYZV01028806.1, read as the reverse complement.
CCTGGAGAGCCGAATTGCAGCCATCACAGGAGAAATCTGCTAGAAGACTTTTTTGAAGAGTAAAGTGAAGCAAGCCAGGTGGGCGTGGAAGAGAAATAATCAGCTACAAAATGAGAAAACAGGGAGAGAATGGCTTGGAAAGCGCAGTAAGATCGGTAATACCACCAGATGTGGTTTATCTGTGTAGGAAGCAGTTAGAATAGCCCCTGTTGCCATGCCAGGGACTCTTCCTAATGCTATGCAGTGCATGTGCAGCCTCAGGGAGCTCCCCCATTTGTCCTTTCACAGGATGGCAGACGCAAATGCTTTATTGTACTGTTATTTCTCTGGGTAAATAGACTGTTATTTGATTTTTGGTTCCAAGAGCAAGCTCTTGATTTCTTCTTCCTTTGCCGTTTGTGTCTGTTAGAGCTGCGTGCTTGCAAGGGGTGTGTTTGTTTCTGCACTTACTTCTGTGCAAGCGTGCATCTGAGGGACAGGTATGTGCCTCTGTGATAATGAAGCTGTGGTCTGGTTTCCCTTTTTTATCCCTTGCAGCGCCCTGAAGATTGCCTGTGGAAGCTGTTCCTACTAAGTCAGAACCCAAGTCACAATGAGGAAACTTGGCATTTTCTGATTTGCACTTTGCGCTTTTTGAATAGCAGATTACTTCCTAATTTCCCCCCAATCCTTCTGCCTGCAGAGCTCCCTCTGTGCTGTTTCAAGAAGTCAGAGCCATTAGGGACCTTGCTGGTAAGCTCACAGAATAGACGCGTGGAGGCTGAGGACAGAATAAGAGCTGAAGGTGTCGCTTCTACTCTATGAGGAGCTTTGACATAATTTCTCAGTGCTGGATTTTTTCCAGTAAGGTAGCTTCCTGGTGATTTTGTAGTGGAACATGGAGTACGTACCCTTCTTACTTACTCTGAGTTGAGGTATGGGTCTGGTGGGAGCTATGTTTTCCTTTTCACTCAGAGCCATGTTCTGTTCCCCTTGCTGAGCGCTGCTTAGCTGCACTCTTGGTGCCTGGCAAAGGCAGAGAGGTTTCAGTGAGGCTTGAGTTTATGCTTAAAAACAAGTCTCTCGCAGTGAGAGACATTCATAAATACGAGTAACATTTGGGGAATCCTAGGAGTACTGCCAGGACATCACACAGAGGTTTGGAACTCCCCTACTAAAACTAGGGGGGAGGGCTGGTTACTTTAACACAGCAATAGAGGCAGGCAGCTATTTCTTGGCATATAAGATAAATAGGCGAAAACACTGAAGCCCAGCTCTGCTTTTGGTGGTATTTCTGTTCGAAGCTGCGTGGCCTCAGCTCATCTTGCCAGTTACATGCCGCGTGAGAGAAAGACTTCCTATTCTCTAGGGTTCTCTGTGTGTTTGAAGGGCTTTTTGTGTAGAGAGCAACGCTGTGGGGATACCTCCCACCTCGCTAGCGGTGGGAGCTACCACAACTGCTAAGGACCATCTTAGCCGCGGTACCATTCCCTTGACAACAAAACACTATGGTGAGAATTCACTACAATTAAGCTGCTTCGGTAGAAGAAACTTGAAACATTTAAGGACGAGTGGAGGAAGCGGAACACAATTTTGCCTTTTGCACCGCCCCCGCTGCCTGGAAATGTTTTGCCGATTTTTCTGAAGATATATCCATCACCAGCCCTGCAGACCTGCGGAACACTTTGTGGGCTTAAAAAAAAAAAAAAAAAAAGACCTCATGATTCCCGTAGGCTGTCCAACCCTTTCTTGTTTCTAATTTCAAAGGCCCTTTTGAGTGGGAAACAAAAGGTTAATTTTCTCCAGCTTGCCCAGGCTGACTTAATGTAACAGAAGGCAGCAAATTGTATTGATTTAGTGACATGCAACTGTCCAGAAAGAGCTATTTATACATTATTCAGGACAAACACTGTCATAATGGACAAACAGCAGCAGCATCTGGGATGTTAATGTCTACAAATAAGATTATTCTTTGAAAGGATTAGGACGAAGCATTTTGTGTAATTAGATTTCTCAGTTTCAGGAATGAATTGCCTTTTAGCAGTAAAAGCTGTCACTGAGGGAGCCATTAGCTCCTTATAACTGAATTAAATGCATAATTAGTGACATGATCGCATTAGGATTTGTTTCATTTTTAACTAATCCGGGGTGCGGGGGTGGTCTTTCCAGGTCACCGCAGCCCACCTCGGCAGGGACCGGCCTCAGCTGGCGTGCTGGAGTCGGTAAAAGTCAGGCGCGTGTGAACGGGAGCCGGGGCCTTGCCATGGCGTTCGCGGGGCTATTCATCACTGGGTGGTGGGTGACAGTGACTGATGGGCTCGGCCCGGGCCTGGCACTTCACCAGTGCAAGAATCATACGAGCCAGGGAGCAGAATGACAGCTGGAGCGCCGTGTCAAGTGGTGTAGAGACCAGAGCTATTAATAATCTGTGCCACATGATCTGCGCCGCCAGAAAACAATGATTTAGACATTGGTTAGAATAAAGATTTCACATTTAGTATGGGAGGACTGGCCTAGCACCAGAGGAATAAATCGCTATTCAATCAGCATGTATGAAAATAAGGCAATGAATTCATTACGGTTTAGCAAAAAGGAGGGGAGTGACTAAGCCCCGGTCCAGGATGAATACTGTTAATCACTATTTCCTCAGGCTTCAGTGCAGCCTGCGAGCGATGGCATTAAGTGGAGCCGGAAGAGCTGCTCTTAAAGCTCTCCGGCCTATTGCAAGCAGAAACAGCAGGGAAATCTCGTAGGTCCCAAAATTGAGTGCCCTGTCCTCCTGGTCCTCATATGCCCTCACACGTGCTGTAGCTGTTTCAGGTCGTACCCTTGCTGTCTCAAAAAGCACAGCAGACACCTTTTGCCATGGAAGCCCTTCCTGCACCCATTCTCCTGGAAAAACTGGCTGCTCCAGGCCTGGATGGGTGTGCTCCTCGCTGGGTGAAAAAAAGGGCTGGATGGCCAGGCCCAAAGAGCTGCGGTGACTGGAGTTCAATCCAGTCGGCGGCCGGTCACGAGCCGTGTTCCCCAGGGCTCAGTACTGGGACCGGTTCTCTTTACTGTCTTTATCGTGACCTGGACGAGGGGATCGAGCGCACCCTCGGTAAGTTTGCGGACGACACCGAGTCGGGAGGGGGGGTTGATCTGCTCGAGGGCAGGAAGGCTCTGCAGAGGGATCCGGACAGGCTGGATCGACGGGCCGAGGCCAACTGCACAAGGTTCAACAAGGCCAAGTGTCGGGTCCCGCGCTTGGGTCACAACAACCCCATGCAACGCTACGGGCTTGGGGAAGAGCGGCTGGAAGGCTGCCCGGCCGAAAAGGAGCTGGGGCTGCTGGTCGACGGCCGGCTGAATATGAGCCGGCAGCGTGCCCAGGCGGCTAAGAAGGCCAAGGGCATCCTGGCCGGTATCAGAAACAGCGTGGCCAGCGGGAGCAGGGAAGCGATCGTCCTCCCGGACTCGGCACTGCTGAGGCTGCACCTCGAGCACCGTGTTCAGTTTTGGGCCCCTCGCTACCGGAAAGCCATGGAGGCGCTGGAGCGTGCCCAGAGCAGGGCAACGAAGCCGGTGAGGGGCCCGGAGCGCGAGTCTTGTGAGGAGCGTCTGAGGGAACGGGGGTTGTTTAGCCTGGAGAAAAGGAGGCCGAGGGGAGACCTCCTCGCTCTCTACAGCTACCTGAAAGGAGGTTGTAGCGAGGCGGGTGCCGGTCTCTTCTGTCAAGTAACAAGCGATAGGACGAGAGGAAACGGCCTCCAGTTGCGTCAGGGGAGGTTTAGAGCGGAGATTAGGAAAAATTTCTTCACCGAAAGGGTCGTCAGGCATCGGAACGGGCTGCCCAGGGAAGTGGTGGAGTCACCACCCCGGAGGTATTTAAAAGACGTGTAGATGTGGCACTTGGGGAGATGGTTTAGTGGTGGACTTGGCAGTGTTGAGTTAATGAATTGACTTGATGATCTAAACGGTCTTTTCCAACCTAAATGATTCTATGGTTCTATTATTCTATGACCTTCCTGGTACAACTACATCTTTTCCAGCCTCTACTATGTCAAAAGGAAAAAAAAAAACCAATGTGCACCAGTACGTGCCAGCCCCAACGACCATGTGGACTCCAGGGCACAGGGCAAATTTGTCCTTAGCCTCTCCACAGCGCGTAGCGTAAGGGTCAGCCGTGAAAGTGGGGAGGCTTGGCAGAAGGTTTGCGGCCCCCGGTTTTTGTTTCTGTAGTTCTGCTTCAGTGGCTTTTGTAATAGTTCTAACTGTGCCGTAAAGCAGAGTTCCTGAATGGCATTTCTGTGGTTTTCTCGTCAGTTCTGGCTCTCCTCCGTCACATAAATGCCAACAGCGAGGCTGTTTTACCCATTGTACCTTTTAACCGTGCTCTTTGATGTTCACATGCTGCCTCCAAATACTAGGCTTTGTCAGGATAATTTAGACATTCCTCGTTAGTTGATGGTCACATTACGGTAGCTTAGATTGACAGAATGGGGATCAGAGCTCAAGTTCCCAGAGAAGTTCTGGTGCAGGTACCAGCTGAAATACCGCCTCTCCTTTCAGAGAGATGTGTTTTCGCGATTTAACTTTACTGGTATATGGAGTCATTCTGATTCAGCTCAGCTAATCATCATCTGAATTCCTACGTCACACTCTGTTTGTGAGTTGTGTTATCACTGGTCTCTGGTAAGGTCATACTGAGGACCGGGTTTTGGCTATCCTAGGTGCTGACCGCTGAAAAAAAGATGCTCCCTGCTGCTGCAAAGAATACAGCGTCTTAGTGCCTTGCATACCTTCTCATTTGTCAGGGAGTGTAATTTTAGGGGTGCAACGCACATATGAGGATTGGCGGGGTGTAACAGATTGGTGGGGTGTAACCAAGACTCAGTCCCACGGTATGAAAATGGGAGGTCAGAGTAAGCCTCAGAGCGTGAAGTAGTTGAGGGGCAGCAGAGGAGCGCTCGGGACGGCCAGCAGGTGTAAGGACACCTCAGCTGCTCCTGCTCCCCCCACTCGGCTGTCACAAAGGGCCTTTCAGTGTCCTGTATGCTTTGGCTTCTGCTTTTTTTTTGCTTGCTTTTTTT
>VYZV01028806.1:56565-74931 GCA_013401275.1 Pandion haliaetus | reverse complement strand
TTTTTTTTTTTTTTTTTTTTTTGTTTTCTTGCAACTGCTTTCACCAGCCCTGAATCAAACGCTTAAGTGAGTGATAATAACTCACCCTTTGTGGGGTAGTTTTTTGCTGTTTGTGTTTTGTACAATTATAAATTGTATAATCTGAGCTCTCACAGCCAGAGCTTAATATATTTGACTTTATTGCTTTTCGTTTTATGGAAATAAATTACTGCTTACATTCTGACATTTAAATTAAAGGATCTGCACTAAATCTTGTGTGCCACAATAAGAAAGTAAGAGAGCGTTCCTTGCTAAACAAGCAGAGCTGGAAGCCCCAGTCTGTCAAGCACTGAGTCCATTGAAACCAGTTTACAAAGGGGAGAATGTGTTCAGCCCATTCTGCACTTCAACACCAGTCAGCAGCCATTGCTACCCCAGGCAGGCTGGGCCCTGGATGTCTAAGGAGATGAGCTTTCCCAGCCCAGAGGAGGTCCACCGGGGAGGCTTGCTGGGATCAGGTGCCGCTAGGATGTGCTGCACTGATTTCGGGGGGACTTAAGTTCCCGCTCGCTTGTGAGGCAGGTGCATGAACAGAAATACTTGCATCATTCATATGCAAAGTGACATGACAGGGGGTCCCTGCTTGGATCTGCAGCTCCAAGCCCTGCACAAGCAGAAACCAAAGCGATTCGAAGCTGGTTTAGAAATGGCAAGCTTTTCAGAAATCACAAATTGGGAGTTGGAGAAAGGGCCTTTCGGTTTCGAAGCTGTTCCTGTGCCTGGGGGCGGTGATTTCAAGCTTCCCTCTGCTGCATGAAGGACTGAGACATTCTGTTTTGTTCTTCCGTGGCAAACCTGAGGCGTTTGTGCAGTCCAGCCCCTGCTGGAGTATTTAATGAAACTCACACTGAAACGTTGAGGGCTGGCAGGACTGCAGTTCCAGTGATATTAAACGGCACTTTTTTTTTTTTTCTTTTTTTTTTTTTTTTTTTTTTCTTACAAACTCTATCCTTCTGTATGCTTTATTTTACACCACTCGGGGCCTTTTCTACCTAAACAGGAGCAGCAACATTAGCCAGTTTGTTCCTGAAAGCAGGCTTCCCTGGCTACGGGCAAATCCCAGCTGTTGGAGAGAAATCCTGGAAGGAGTAGGGCCACTGTGAGGGCTCTCAGGACCAGCTTTTTCTCTGCGCCTGCCTGCCCTAAAGCAGCTTTTCTGTCAAAGATGCCTGAATGCTGTGTGCAGTTTCAACCTAAGCGGATTGTACATTTCTAAGGGAAAGATGAGTGAAAAATATATTTTATGCAGTTAATAGAAAATCAGATTTCCTCGTGGTATCTGCCCTTCCTGGGCTTGAATCCAAGTCTAAATGTGAACGAAACTAAGAGCAAAGGCTTCCCTTTACTTGCTATTCCCATCTGGGCACAGCAACCTGGAGCAGGTCCTGCACATGCCTTTTGCATTTGGTGCCTGTAGCACCCCGTGACCCGTGTGAGGGAGGGACGAGGGAAGCAGCAGACAGAAGCAGGAAGCCGGAGGTGAAGAGGCTGAGACGGCGAGAAGGAGCGGGAGGAGGAGGTCGGTAGCAGGGCCGTGCATGACCTTCCCGGGCAAGGGAGTGAGTGGGAGCCGGGACAGGAAGGTGGGCGCTGGGTTCCTGGGAGCCACCAGGAAGAATACAAGAGCAAGGGGAATGGGGGCCTGAGGTGGGATGTAATGCTTCCGGTAGAATAGCCCTACAGTGAGTGCAATAGCTGAAGTCAACTGGGAGCTGTACGCTTTGAATGTATACAGGGCTAAAACTGGACAATGTTAATACTGGGAAAAAGCGAGCAGAAAATATTTCAGATTTGTAAAAAAAAATGAAAGGGTGAGTATTCTTCATCTGAACCTCCCAGTGCCTGTTTCCCATGTATGAAATGAGTGCACTAAAAATACTGCTTCTCACGAGGACTTCGCAGAAGTGAATTCAGTAATGCTTGTGAAGGGCTCGGGTAGTGATAATGGTTAAAGGTTGTATCAGAATTTGTGCAGCTTTAAAACCAAAATTGCCTCTCTCCGGAATGACAGACTTTGCAGCCTCTACTTTTGTGTGTGTTATGTAATAAATTGTATTGCAACTTGATATAGAACAAGCCGTGCAATGTCCTGAAAGTCTGATGCCAAGCGACAGCTGTAATTTCAGAGTCCCAGGGGAAAGCGGACCTTTGGGTTACACAAGACGACACAGTTAAGCATGCCCCGTGTGTTCCCAGGCACAGAGGCCAGTGGTGAGGAACAGCTTGCAGCTTTGCTTATAAATCCTCTTAGCTTCCAGGGCAGGGCACAGCACACACATCGCTTATTGCGAGTGATCCCAGGTACAGAGGTGCACCCTCCGGAATTGCGCCTGGGCATCTTCTAAGAAGGTGCTGGTTGACGTGGGCCAGGGAGACAGCGTCAGGGCAAGTTGTACCTGTTTGTTGGGACAGAGAGCCACATTCTCCTGCCCGGGACTGTGCCCTCTCACTGCTTAATGCGCTCCTCTTGATGTAACCTTGATGTCTCATTGACCCAGGTCCTGGTGGTCTGGCCGGGCAGTCATCCTTTAGCTTCGGTGAAGATGTCACGTTTCTTCGGTTGACTTAGTTAGTATAAAGGTATTGTCTGGAAAGTCCTTTCCGTGTGCTTAGGTGACTTCTACTGATGCAAATTAGTGGCACGGTTAGGGCAAAATATAGACTAGCCATTAAAAGTCATACTGGGCCTGAGATACGGTGTCGGGTAATTAGCACCACCAAACGGCTTTGATGTACTCTCATAAGCATTTGAGTAGTTTTACGTTTACACATCTCAAGTAATGGCATGTAGCTACAGGTACTCAGCTGACCTCTTTGTTTTTACCCCGCAGCGAATTCTGACCTCTTGAGATAGTTTGATCTCCTCCTTCCTAAGGCGGAAAGAAAAGCCCGAGATGCCTCAGTACTGGATACCTGGGACTGGGGAAAAAAGCATGCCTGGGATGAAACCTTTTCCTCCCTCGCCATGCCTGTACAGCGATCTGAAGGAAGACCTTGCCAAACCGCCTGCCTCTCCTGCCCCAGCCACCCCAGCTGCTCAAGCGCTCTCGTGGTCCACGGCGGCCCATCAGACCTGTCAGCAGTACTGCCTTGGCCGCTGGAGGGCATCAGAAAGAAACGCAACATCAAAGCTGGTCCAGGAGCGACCCGGGGCTGCCCGTGCCTGTGTGGGGCCAAAGGCAGACTCTGCGGGGTGCGGTGGGGGTCTGCGGGAGGGCTGGGTCCGAACCGCCCTACAGCTGCGCAAGAGGGAGACGGGGCATTTGCTCATATCCCTCTGACTGCATTATCGTCTCGTGGAGGATTACATTTTCCAAACGAAATCCACAACATAAGTGGATTTTAGGGAGGTAATTCTCGTTTCCAAACAGAAAATACAGGAAAAAGTGATGAAAAATTGGGTTCACTTTCCAATGTTAATATACTTAACAGAAACCGTGTTTCAAATCTTGAGTTACAAAGTGAGAACAGAATCGAAAAAGCAGTGCGTTTCCTCTCCAACCACACGCTTTTGAACGCTTAAAAAAAGCTTCTGTTACGAGTTTCTCCTTTAGCCGCATTTGTGGATTGAAGCAAGTTTCTGTGGCTGTGAAAGCTAGGCAAGGGACACGCTGACCGTACAGCATGCTCCCCTCCCCGCGGGTGATGCCCCAAGCACTGGCTGGCCGGGGCAGACCCAGACCGCTGCCTTGCCTCCAGCTGCAACAGCTAACAGTCGACAGCCAGAGCACAGCCCTTGGGTCCGGGTCTCAGCGGTCAGCCGGCCAGCCCGTCTCCCTGAGCAGTAGAGGGCTTGGAGGGCACCTGGGACCTCCGCAACAGCACAAAGCCAAGGAGCCGAGAGTGGCATTAGGGATCAGTGGTGACAATCCCTCGTCCCTGCGGAGAAAGGAGGAGGGCAGACGGAGGGGTTGCGGACTTTGTGACTTTCTCGTACCAGGTTACAGTATTTTTTCTCTTTCCGAGACTGCAGCGGAGGCTTTTTTTTTTTTTTTTTTTTTTTAGGAAGAAGAAGTCTAGTTTTAGTAATTGATGCTGTGTCGAAAAGAATGGAAAGTTGAGGCACGCTACAACTTTTCTTCAGAGCAAGTGATCTAGATCTAATCCCCTCTGTTTCATCTGAAAAAACCCACTTACGTATCCGAACATAAGAGTAAATTAGCATGTGCCTATGAATACTAATGCCGCATAAATTCTACTTTAAGCCTCTAAAAATGAATCGTACCAGGATAACTAAATGGGAAGAGGCAAATTCAGAAAGAGCATTAGCATTGTCCTTAGGCGCTTTGAAGAAAAATGTTTAGCTTTGTATCAAAAATATTAAAATAAGAGGCTTTGCAAGCTGGAAAGTAACTGGAAAAACCTTTGTGTCCAGGTTGCTGGTTCAAGACCCAAATTTTTTATGCCAGAAAATAGATATCAAAGATGCGGTCGCATGTGCAACTGTGTGTGGAGGTCAATATTTTACGCGTTTAACCCAAGCCAGCCAGAGAAAGGTTTGGCTTCTTTTAAAGAAAAGTAGAAAGGAGGAGAGGAAGCCTTCAGTATAGTGAGTACTGCTTTCACGGTTTTTTGCAGATCTCTCGTGGGTGGGCTCAGTAGCCGTGCAGCAACCCAGTATATGTAGGAAACGAGCTTTGACCTCCCTCTTTTCAAAACAGATCTGGAGGTGGAAGAGAGACTGGGAGCGGGGCCTAGGGTAGAAAGGCGCTGATTTAGTCATGGAACCATGGTGCTACCTCCAGCCCCTAAAAGTAATGATCCTTGTTTGTCCTCTGGAGGGCTGCTTAAGTAGAATCAGAGCAATGTTTTTGTTCCCAGGATGAATCGTGACTACAGAGAAGTGTCAGAGTAAATAAGGATCTAAAACAGCACGGGCGATGCCACTGTCTGACGCTCCTGAGAGGAAGAATAGCTAGAAATACCTGGATTGGGATGGAAGTTGTCGGGCATATAGAATCCATACTCTTACCAAGACTGACTGCCCTTGCATTTTAAGTAGGGAAGGGATATGGAGCGCAAGAGGGGAACGGGAGCACAGAGAAGCGATGTTCCTTGTCTGAAGTTGCCTAGCAAGTCAATAGCACAGGTAGGAATTGAAGGTGGGCGTTTCATTTGATGGCTGCGTGCCTGCCTGGTGGTCGCACGGCACTGCAACCCCACCGGTACAAATGGCACTGCAACTGCTCTGGGTACAGCGCCGCGTGGGCCAGGAGCTGGGTCTGTCCAGAGCACAGCTGCACTGCTTTAAGACTGAGTGAGACTCTGTCCAGCCCACGGGGTGTCTCTCCAACCTTTCCTTGAGTTGTCTGAGATTCAAGGCTATCACGATTGTCGTGATCCAGCGTGAGGGGAGGTGGCGCTCCTGTTGCCGCTCAGGCACTCTGCTGCGTGTATTTTACTTCCTTTCCCTTCTCCCCATGCTTTGTGTTCCTTGGACCATCCCATGTTGTTACAAGATTGCCATTTTGGGTAGGGTCACGCAGGAAAATTTTCTCATCTTGCGCGCCGGCAAGTATATCACTAAACTCTTTGTGGTTCAAAGAGGGTGGTTTCTTCTGTGAAAGACTCGGGGGCTGGCATTGTCAGAGGCTGCTTATGGGCAGGGAGAAAGGCACATTGGCTGTGCGAGCAGCCGGCTTGCTTTGCTGCCTGCCCACGCCAGGCACAGCTCGGGATTTTGCCGTTAATGCCGTTTCTCACAGTGCGAGGAGAAGCTGTGCCCGCTGCCACTTGCTCGGGGCTGTAACCCTGCTGGAGGCATCCCCAGAGCAGCATCCTCTGGCATGGCACTGGCCTTCTCACACCATTCCCTTTCTTACCGAGTCTGGAAACAAGTGTCTTGTGAGTGAGTGAGACTTCCACCTCTTCTGGGCTGGTCCCACGCGCCCCGCCACGCTTACATGCTGGGCTCTCCCGATCCTGTACATGGCGTTTCGTGGCCGTGTGCGTATGTGGCCGTGGAAAAATCAACGCCACCAGTCCTTTTAGCTGGATGTCATCGTTAGCTGAGGAGAATGGCAGCATCTCTGTTAACTGCGGAGGAGAGCTGCACATTGCTGAGGTCAGGAGCCGTGTGAGTCGAATTTCAATGATCTCTAGTAAATGCCGAAATAGATGAGGAGGGCCGTTCAGAAAACTGTAGTGTAAACAGCTGGGTTTTCCAATTTCGTGTAGGAAAGGAGGAAAAGAATGAACGCGTGTCGGAGCACAGAGTTGTGACATTGCAAGCGGCAACACTGCGTGCTCTGTCGGTACCTGTGACATGAAGCAGCCCTACTGGCAGGGTTTATTACTGGGCCCTGATTGCCCAGACTGAGAAAACCTGTCCTTAGAAGGAAAGGAGGAAAGAGGTCTCTTTTCCTCTCCTTCCCAAGGGCTTCACAAACAAGTCTGACAAGATCAGTCCCCCGCCAATAAAGCCAGTCCTCGCGGATATGCCGGCTTGCCTGTCTTAAACAGCCCCTGAGACACTTAACCTGCTGGATTGCCTTTCTGCAGACACCTGCCTGAGCAGCAGACTAAACAAACAGGGATTCTCAACTGCACAAAACTTGGCCCCTTTCAGCAGGGCTCCCATCTGTTAAAAAGCCATTGTCTGAGCAAGTGTTCAGCTAGCTGGGGAGGCAACGCTCTTGCATATTGAGCTGCCCCTGTCCCCCATAAAAGTCCTCTTTAGCATTTTCTTTTCTCCCCTGTTTCCATCGCCTGATTTATTCATTGGTTTCACCTCTTCTCCCCTCCCCCTGTGGTTCATAAGGAGGGCCTCGTTGTCTTCTGTACCTCGGGGGTCATGTCTTTTCAGTCACTGGGACAATACCCGCTGCTGGCATCTGCTTCCAGATCCAATCAGCCATATTGTGATCACATCCTGCCAGAGAATTGTTCCTTCTTTTGCTCGGCTTTGTTGCCAATTTCATGCCATGTATTGCTCCATGTTTTGTGCTTCATGAAGCTGTCACTGGCATAAAAGTGGCCTGACCAGGGTCGTAGTAAAAGGGGTGGGAATGAACCATCCACCAAAATGTTGAGCAGGCCACCCACCGGCCACACGCTCGCACGCACACACACGCAGGCAGGCATGCAGGCATGCAGACATACAGAAACACACACGGCATCCCGCAGCGCTTAATTGGTGTCCTGCTGAGCTGCTTTACGCTGTGCTGAAGGAGCGAAAACTTTGATGGGGAGCTGTGGCGTTTGTTTACCCTAGCAAAGATAAAAAGCGCATCGTTTTCTTGAGGTTTCTGGAGGATCTTGACTGCCTTGTATCAGAGAAGCTTTACTTAGCCTTGAGCGTGAAAGATGGAACTGGTTACTCGGACAATTGAAAATAAGTCTGAGTTGCTGGTGGGTGTCAGAGGGGAAAAAATACCCATTAAAAAGAAATCTCATGGGCAGATTGCATCAGTGACACCTGTCACTCCAGCCTCTTGGTTCCCATTCTGAAATCCCTTCTAGAAGTTACACCAAGGTCTGCTGTGAATTATGACCATCCTCTTCGGTCTGGACTTGGGTGTAGTCTACTGGGGACTGAGCTTTATGCTGCTTTTAATGTCCGTAAGGCAGAGGCACAAGCCCAAATCGCTGGCTGGAATGAGTTGGGCCACCTCTGTGAAAACAGACGTATGCTTGTCTGATGGCAGAGAATTTGGCCCAATGTTCCCTATAGCAGAATTACTGCTTTCCTTGCAAGATACCTTGATGTTAAACAGAAGTGAATTACGTGTTGGTTTAGACGTGAGAAAAAGGAGAGCGGAAACCTCTCTGTTTTGCCTGTGGGTTTGATCTTTGTTTTTTGCACGTTCATTAGTTGCGGGTCTTTTTTGCGATGTGGCGGACTCATCTGATGCTCTCCTGTGTCCCCCCCCAGCCTCCATTTGCTGAGCACTGGGAAGGTTTCTCAGGGTTTATTTCCTGCCTGTCAGAGCAGCCGGTAAGCCTTGGTGAAAGGGCTTGCCCCTTCCAGAATACAAAGTAAGTCCAAGCAGGGTCAGGGGACTTCTCGCCTCTCCTTCCGAGGGGAGCCAATTCCCCATTTCCTTTCTTTTGGCTCGCTGCTGTCACTTGCATTCACGCCGGGTACCACCTTCCCATGCTAATAACCCAATGGCAATCAATAGAGCTGTTCATGGAAGGCAGAGAAAGGAGAGGGATACGCTCACCCCCCTCTCGCTTTATGCCGCAGTGCTTGACAAGCGGGCTGGGGAGCAGGGACGGACCCCTGCTTCCCAGGAGGGGATGCCGGGCAGCTCCCTGCATGGAGCTGGAGTGAACTCCTCTCTGCATGCCCAAAACTTAGTCCTTCTCCGAGAGTCTGGTTCTCTTGGCCCAGTTTACACAGGCAGTAAGTCCACCGAGGGCACCCCCTGTTCTCCTCAGAGGAGGAACACCTTGTGTGAAGATTTTGTAGACCCTGTGATCCTAATCCTCTGCCGTGGAAGTCAGCGGACAACTAGGAACAAGGTGCAACGGCAGGAAGGTTATGCCCCGTGAGTCTCTCCTCTGGAAGTGGGGCTCCTGAGGTAAAACCCTGGTGGTTTTGAAAACCCAACAAGAACTTCAACATCCGGGGGCCCTCGCCCCCAAACTTCCCACTGCAGGAGGGCTGCAAGGAGGGGGGGTGTGGGAGAGGAGAGGGAGAGACCCTGACCCCCTCTCAGCGCGCTTAGAGGAGCTGACTTCGTGATTCTCACAGCCTCTCCGGAAAGTTTGCTGGCAGGGCACGTGATTCCTGCAGTAACCTGTGGTGCTCACCATGCACTCACAATTTCTTCTGCAGTACCCAGGTTCTATTTATATTTAAAACTGACATTGACTACGCAGTGCGAGATGCACAAGAGAGTAGGAGGGCAAGAGACAGCTTTGTGTGTGCGTGTGTGTGGTGTGTGCATGCGTGCGTGTGTTAAACAATTTCATGGACATCTGTCATGCACAGTTAACTTTGCATTGCTGCATTTTAAGTTGTAGGCCTAGGCTTGGCCGTCAGTGATAAAGTAGCTGGCAGTTTTCAAAAAGCCACTGGATAACAGAGCATGAATCATAAAACACACTACTGTGTAGCAATATCCAAGTTCATTCAATGCAATGAAACCATGCAGAGGACCTTTATTCCCAGCTAATTATGTGGAAACGCCTAAGACAATAAAGCATCTGGTGGTCTTTCTTCCCCATTTCAATTTTTCTCAATATTGTGGCAGGGGAAAGCATTGTTCCTTTCCCAGGGTAGTTGCTGTGAAGAGGAGTAAAAGCAAGGGTCATGGAAGAGCAAATAGATGAATTTATAACTTTCTTTTTATTTATTCCTTTCCCATTGTTTCTCTGGAGACTCTTCCTTCAGGGCTGTATTTTCAAACCACTATTCTCACTACACTCTGCCTGAATACTTTTTTTTTTTTAATACCACCCAAACTGCCAGGCCTTTCTGTGTTCTCCGTTTTTTTCTCTTCCCCAGATGAATCCAAGAGTTGAAATCCAAGTCTGTGATCGCCACTGAAAGCCTAGGTATTAAAAAAAAAAAAAGGAAAAAAAAAGTAGAAGCCTAGAAATAAGTAGCGTTTTGCTGAACAGGGAGAGAAACAGTTTGGTTTGGAGAGTATTCCCATTTGGTTTGGGGGGGGAGGGGGAGTGTGTGCCTTGAAACAGAGGCTCCACAAGTCTGTCTGGCTCATTTTCTGAATATGAAATGTGGATAAATTTGCTAATTCAACACTGAACACTCAGCAAACTGAAAATAACCTCGTAACAAATCATTTCTGCATCGCAGATTGTTTCTGGTCCATCAAATGACGACACCCTTTAAACTGTTTCTCCCTTGGCTCTCAGGCTACGGTTCTCATAAGTGAGTGTTTTAAAAACCTCTCCTAATTCTTTATTTCAGAGCAAAGCACGTGAGCTTGATTTCACTGGAACACCCTCCTTGATCGGAGTATAGACTATTTATTTCTTTTCTGGCCTAAGGCTGTGACGACAAAAGGGAACAAATGAACCAGGTTCAGAGTATGCTAAGCAGTGGAAAGGGGGGAAGGGGTGGGGGTGTCGATTTTGGGAAAAGAATAAAGAATTATTTCCCTAGTGGTGGTGAGGTGTCTGGCTAAAAGTTAACACCTTGTAAGTGTTAAAAATGGCTTGGCTTGGTTTGGTTCGCTTTGGTTTGAATGCTACTAATTACTGTCCTCTTGTGACAGAAGCTGCAGGAAGGGTCTGATTTGGGTCTTTGCTCTGCTAAGACGTCACCTGCCTTGGCCAGACATGATGGGGCTACCCGGAGCTCCCTACGTACGGAGCATCTGGTCTAAAACGCTCATTAAATGCTAACAAGCAGGTGCTCCAGGAGGCAGCTCGTCCCATACCAAGACAAGTCTTCCAAACAGGTGAAGAGTGAGGAAGCCTGAAAACTCAGCTTAGACTCACTGCTTTTCTTTTTTTTTTTTTTTTTTTGCTTTGCGGTATTGTAGAGAAATGACAACCCGGTGTTAAACAAGTATAAATGAAAGAAGTAATGAAATCGGAAAGGGAGAAAGATAAACTGTTTCCCAATTTGGTTAATACCTGGGATCTTTCCTCAAGAGTAAATATTTCACATGTTTTTAGATGGGTTTCCTCTGTTTTGGGCATTCTCAGCTGCCACCATGGTATTTGAGGACTGCGCAGCAATCAGCAGTTTAGTCTCAAAATACACACAGAAGTATTTTTCGTCCTCATGCTTTAAGTAGTTGCAATTTGTACAGCACGGAATGAGGCTCAGCTTCACTGTGAGGAAATCAACACTAGGGAAGGAGTTGTGCTAGCAGAGACCAAAGATACCATGAGATGCAGAGATGAGAATATTTGAACTAGGAAGATCTGTATGTACCATGGATTTGGGGGAAGTGGAGGTGGAAGTGTCAAAGAGGAACTTCTGATAGACCGAGGGCATGCTGGTAATGTGTGGAGTAAGCGGGAGGAGGCAGGAATGAGTAAGAGGAAGCGTATCTGTCTGATGGGTGCAGCTCAAGACTGAATTTCAGCCGCTGCCACAGTAAGGAAAAATTCCCATGGTGGTAGTGTATTCTTAACTCCTGAAAGGACTTGACTACATCAACACTCGTACGTCTGGGAAATATTTTAAGCAGTATCTAAATTTTAAATAGGACCCTTGGGTCAGGGAGGGGCTGCAGCGTAGCTAAAATTGCCAATTAATTGAGCACTGCACTCAGATTTCTACCGCTTGATCCTCTGCATTAAGTGTAGGTCACGTCACTCTCTCCTTTCCTACCTTTTAGGTTTCCAGTAAACGAAATAGTAATTATGGCCCCAGCTTTGACATCTAATGGTGAATGTTATCATTAATTTGCTTCTAATATTTCAGTTGCTTTGTTCAGTGAAAGAGTTTGTGATTGACAAATACGCGGTCCTGTTATCAGCCTGGCTCTCCTTCACACGTAGCACCCAACTGAAACAAGACTCGAAACATGAAGCAGAGAGAAACATAAGAAATAAAAAGGGGCAAGGGAAACAATAGGCAGAAGCAGGAGGAAATACGTGGAAGTAATCAGGTGAAGTCCAGCTCTGCAGGCAGATCAGGCTTCTTTTCTTCCTCTCAGGAGTCCACATAAACATCAACCATTTCATCCGCTCCCCTTAGCTCTTCAGAGTAACGCTAGCGGACTTTTGGTAAGGCCACAGGTTCACATGACACCTGTCTTTTATTTGTTAGTGATGGCAGGAGCTCGTACAGGAATGAAGTGCCGTAGTTTACCAAAAGGCAAAAATCGAATATGCTGTCTTCAATAAAATACTCAGTATTGCCTCTCACCGTAAGGTTTACAGGCACCTGAAGGTGTGGTGAATGTTTTACAGCCTTGAGGGCGTGTAAAGCGTACAAACCATAATCGAGAATTGTCTGGGAACAGAAGATTGGAAAAAGCAAAGAGAAAAAAAAAAAAGTAAATTTGTTGAGAGCTGAGCATATGCAGATAAGAATGGAAAAGAAGGGAAAGGAAAATAGCCACCTACAGAAATAGTCAATTTTAAAATGGTATGGTAATATCCTGGAATTTCTGGAATTTCTCAGCTGGCTGCAGCGTGGTGGAATGCGTGTGTCTGAAAAGGTCACATTTCCCAGTTGTACTGTGGAAAAACATTCACAAATATCTATGTTACGTTGCAGGAATTTTAGTGTTTCAAGAGTGTGCAACAGATGCATGCTCAGAAATGCCAGCGTATGCTCGGAAATGCTTTTCTGACGCGCTGGAATTAGGAATAGCGTATCAGGAGGCTGTGACTCCAGGAGACAATAGTGCACTGAAAAATGCAGGTGCGCCAGGTTTTGTCTGGCTACAGCGACATGCCGAGTGGGAGTGCATTTCTGCTAACAAACCCGTTAGAGCCTCTCTTGAGAACTGAATCCTAAATGTGTTTCTGTTTCTGCCCTTATCCTCCCACCACCCTCTCTGAATGGTTAAAGGATGCAATTCATTCATCCTCTCCCTTTGTCTCCCAATCCACATCCTTCCCAGTAAGCAATTACTGTTTGTTACTTTATAATTTCTTGTCACACGGATTGTCATCCTAATTACGGTCCCTGCCTGGAAGACTCAGGTGTAAGAATCGGTTTGTTTGCGGGAGTTATCCTCAGGTGATTGTTTCAGTGCAATGTATTTGCAAGGCTTTTTGAAGCTGCACCAAAGGGAAATGAAAACTCCCCAAACCTGAGCCAAATGACATTATATCTTCTTTCAGCAGGCTGAAGAAGGCAGGTTAGTCTTAATTATTTATGACTGAACGTGTAGAATACCTCTCTGGTGATTACACGTTTCATTTCCACAGGCAACCCAGTGACAGGCAGCGTCACAGGGAGTCTCATTTACGGTGACATGGCACTATATTCATTTACACCGTGTTACGTGGCAAAGATTCGTATCGGAGTTAACTCCTCTGTAACACCGGGCAGATAGACGGCAAAAGAGTGGTGGTAAACCTGGTGAACGTCCGCACCTTTCGACACAAAACGAGCTGAGATTTCCTGCAGATGGGGTGGTCCCACTCTCACTAGCACTTGCTTTCTCTTGTGCCATCGCGTTGGAGCGATATTCAGGACAGACGATACGCTAAGCGCCTGCTTCAAAGCTCGTTGCAGACCCCCTGGAAAGCCTCCAGAGCAAAACCACTTTGCCTTCCCTTTTGGTGCTTACAAATTTCTCTTAGTTGGTGATTTTAGATAACTTACATTCTTAACCTTTCCAGAAGTTTGCCAAAAGGAAACTAAGGCATCTGAAATGTCTTGTTCGGGGTCCTCTGGTATATAAGCATATTTTGGTAAAAAATAAGGTTAAACTGAAATACACTGGACATAAGTGTTTTTGAGACAGAGGAGTTAGAGCTATAAGAGGGTCTTACGCCTTCAGAAAGCTTCCTGGTGCGCTGGAAGGGCGCTCTTACATTAGTATAACATCCAGATGCTTCGTAAATGCACTGTGGAAAATAGTACCGTGAATTATTAGGTGTTTGAAGTTATTTGAGGGACTTTTTTAAGGCTACAAAACTCTGGTAGTTCCTTCTGCCTTCTGGGGGACTTCTGTTGAAGGTCCTATGCAAAACCAGCACAGCTGTAGGAGTTTTCGAGGAAGCTTGCTATCATCTCAGCAGACAGGCTGGCATGGATGAATTAGCACAGCTGCCGTCTACAACGTGATCTAGTTCACATGGCCATCAAAAAAGAACAGTTTCAGTTTGTTAACATATTACGTGAACAAGTGACTAAAAAGGCGTAATGATGTTTAAACGGTGAACAGTTTCCCAGATTCTGACTTTTTATAAGCAATTCAATTATTTTCATTATTGTTTTTGTATTCTTGCTCTGTGTTAACTTGCTGGATTCCACCTTAATGGTTTGTTTTTGTCTAGGCTTCAACAACTCTGCTGGATGCTACTTTTCTGTTTAGAAATGGGATTCCATACTACATCAACTCTGTGATCCTGCTGCTCATGTGCTACTTGCGAGTGGAGACACAAACACGCTTTCAATCCAGCATTTTATTGACGAGGAAGTTGGGCCAAATTCCTCTGCTGTGAACTGAAAAAAATCCCTCTAAACTGGGGAAGAAAGAGCGAAAAAGGGCTCCGTGTTTTTTTTTTTTACATCGCTGTACCTTTTGCTCAGAGTTGCGGAGGAAAAGCAATCCCTGTGCCACGAAATCGAAGTGAGGGGAAGACAGCTAGTATCTTTGCTTTCCAGCAATGACAAATCTCCATCCTCACCCACAGGCAGCACATTGTGTGCACAGATGGATGGCGGCACGGCCCGATAGCATGGTCCTTTGTAGAGCAAAAACCCTGCCAACTCCTGGGCCAAAAATCCCCCACAGGGCACCAAACGTGGCAAATTTCCAACGGCGAGCAATAAGAACACGGGCAACAAAGACCTTGGCAGGGCCGGGTACTCGCTGCTCCTCGTGGCTCTTCCAGGGCTGCTCAGTTTGCCAGTACAGTGCCAGCAGGGGCGGTTGATGCCACACAGATCTGTGCTGGCGGATGCTGGCAGACTCTTAAGCGCTCGCCCATGCCATGCAAACAGCGGTCTGTCTCCAGGTCACAGAACAGCAGTGACACTTAATGGCAGTGATGTTCAGACGAGTTTTTCCTTACGGCTGTGAGAAATGAGGAGCTGAGGTGAGTACCTCTGCTGCCGCCCACGGCTCTGGCTGCTCCAGAGGTCAGACAGGAGCATTTTTATGGGGTCACTGAGGAGGGTTCATTTGCAGCGCTGTCGAGCATGGCAGTCCGAACTCAGATACCCCCTTCCGGTACCCACAGAGGGGTGACGGCTGGGGATAGCAAAGCAGAACCACGCTAAGAAAGAAGGTAACCGCAGCACCAGGTCTCAGTTTCATTTAGATTATCCATGCCCGCTGTGTCCACGTCACGCGTCTTCTAGTTCGTATAACAGCTCGGCGAGCAGGGGAATCAGAATTTAGCCAAGTACTTTCGCTTTATCTTACTACCTGGTGCGAACTCTCTTGTATTAGTAACGCAGCAGAAACAATGCCGATGTCCACAAACCAGGGGAGGGTTCGAATGACCCTCGCTCTAGAAGTGTACTTACAATAAACTCCTGGAAACAAGAACCAATTCTTCCATTCTAATTTACAAAAGCAACACCAGAAGCACACAAACTAAATCCTGATCTGCTGGGGAAGCATTCAAACATAGGGTCTTTCGTAGTGGTGGACCTGTGTCACCCAGCTCCGGCCAAGGTATCCCCAGCCAGCGTAAGCAAGATGCTGCTGTGCTGCAACACCCCCTTGAAGCAGGCTCACAGCAGCACTGGGGTTTGCCTGTTCTCTCAGGAATTCCTCCCGTCCTCGCCCGTGCAGTCCCTTCCACAAAAGTGCTACTTTGGCCCGCAAGTGAAATTTGGGACAGCAAAAATGGCATGGGCGCTCATCGGAGAAGGCCAGACCCCCCCACCTGGGCTGACATGCCCCACTCTGTGGTTAGCGGTACCCAGCCAATGCTGCCGTGCCAGGGGACGAGGGCACAAGGTGCAGCTGTGCCCTGTGCTGGGGGTCAGCCCCCCTCTCCTCTGGTCACAGCTGGGGGTTGTTGCTGCCTCACTGGCTCATCCCAGGCACCTGGCATGCCCTGAGGGGGCGGTGCTTGGCTGGGACTGGTCCTGGAGGTTATTTCACCAGTGCTCTGGGGCCAGGGGGGGTTTGGGTGGTGAGGCGAGGCGGCCCGACCCTACCTGCAAAAGGACTTGAGGTCCTGTGGGTGAGATGGGGCTCCCCAGCAAGAGATGCGTCCATGCCCAGCCTTCCTTTTTTTTTTCCGCCAGCAAGACAACAAACTGTAAGTAGGGGTGGTGAGATCAGGTGACAAGAGACACCTGAAGGCCACGTTGGCGCCGCTTTGCTTTGACACGGCTGACGTGCAAGTGTGGTTCGCTTAAGTGCATGCTGTGGTGCGCCTGCGTCGTTTTGAACACAGTTGAGTTTGCTTTGCGCTTTTGGGCTGGCTTGTCTACCCCGGGCAGCGCAGTCTCATTTCCAGTATGGAAATGGGGTGGCAGCCAGAGTTCCTGCTGATTAAGACTTTGGGGAGAAGAGGGGTGGAAGAGGCCCTAGATGCGTGACCCTAACCCTGCAGGGTCTCTGGGGTGGCAGAGATGCCTGCTCCACCTGGCCCTGCATCCCTTCTGCTTTCAGTCATGGGGATGATCCAAAGTGAAACATCGCAACGTTGCAGTTGGAGGGGAGATGACTGTATGTTGGAGAGAAAAGCACTGGGGAGAGGGCGTATAACTTGGTGGAAATTTTCTGGCGGTCGTCTGTAACGTTAATGTATTTGTTTGTGTTGTTATTGCCGCTAAAATGTGGCTCCCCAAAGTACCTCAGCTGACATAACGGTCTTTGTGTAATTGTGAGGCATTGCTCTCGCGTTTCTCTCATGTCTTCGTTCTCTGCTGCTTAACCTCGTCACCCTCGCCCTCATCCTCGCCTTCTTCGGGCTCGTCTCCTGCTGTGTTGCTGCTAGAAATCACTCTGCTCTCGCTCTGTCAGCTACTTACTTATTTCTAAATCACTTCCTTTATTTTACTTCTCAGGTTCCTCTACTTGTACAGTAACATATCTGTCTGCGTGTGTTCTTTTGTTACATTTTCCCTCCTGCCGGTTCTGTGACGATATTTCTGTCGGAAGCTCGGGGATTATTTTATGGCACATTTTGTGTTACTTCCTCTGACAGACCTTGGATAGTCCTTTTCTGTTGCATACATGTCATCTCTGCTGCCCTTCTCCTCTGTCACATTTTGCAGTCTTGATAAGGCTTTTGAAGAACAGCCCTCAATTCGAAGGAAACTTTCACGTAGGCCTCCTGGATGAAACTGTTTTATACTGAACTGCTTCGCACGTTCTGTTAAGGAGGCGTTTAAGTGTTTAGTTCTTGCTGACCTGCAGCCCAGCACAGAGGCAGCTCCCAGCTCCCATTTTCTTGGTGGCTGGCTGTTTCTGCACAGCTAGTCCTGTGCCTGCACTGACACTGAGAGCGTGGGTGGTGAGGGCGCCAGAAGTGCTAGGAGAGATGAGGCTGGCTGATGAGGCGCAGTACTGAAAGCGCCTGCTGCTAGCGTTGTGAGATTTAGGAGGATGGCATCCGTGCGGTGTCCTCTGTTAGAAATGTAACGGAAAATGCCGTGTGACTTGCCAAGTCTTCCTCTAGAGTAAGTTTCTCTGCTCGGTGTGATGACAGAGGTGCAAGTTGGAGCCCACGTGTCCAGTTAGTGCCTCGCCACGGGAGACGCTTCAGCATGAGCTGGCTTGCCTGCAGCAGCGGGAGAAGTGAGGGAGATGTTCCCAGAGCAGGGGCTTGGACCTCGGGGAAGTCCCCATGCCACTGGATTGAGCGCACAGGGTTGAGGTGAGGCGCGGGAAGCTGCCAGCTCCCTCAGAGCGGGGCTGGTCTGAAGGAGTGCCTGGTGAGCTGCTGAGGGGAGGGATGGCTGGCTGGCATCTCGCAGCCCACTCCAGCTGGCACGTCATTTCTTCATTCATACCTTGGTTCCAGAGGAGAAGGCTCAGAAGGAGATCTGAGTTCTCTGCCACTCAAAGGTATAGCAGGACAGGGGCGTAGCAGCAGAAAATTGCAGATACACATGCACTGAATTGATCTTTAGACACTGGACTCGATCCTCTGTTCCCTTTTCTGAGCGGTGTCTGGATGAGCGGTGCTTTGGTAGCAGGTGGAGCCTGAGCTCCAGAGTCTGGTTGTGTTAAATGGTCGGAAAGCCTTCAGTGAGGGGCAGTCCCTGCCCCCAGAAACTGAGGTCCGTGTCTGTACGTGTGTTCGGACGCCCGTGAGGAGGGAAAGCCTTAGCTAGAGAGGGCTGTTCTCAACCGTTCCGGGGTGCAAATGTAGGGCTTTGAATGCGTGAAAGCCGCCGAGCTGGCTGCATACGGATTCCGTGCAGGTTTGTGCAGGATGGGGCCTGAAACAGAGCTGACCCCCAAGCCCGGAGCTTCCCGTCTGTGGGAGGTGCCCACCGGTCGACCCTCTGGGCCGGAGGGGTCCTGCCCTCTCTCCTTGCCAGACCCTGTTCTCTGGGGCTCGGTGTCAGGGGNAAGGAAGCCGAGAAACGACATGAGGCACGAAGGCTGCACCGAGAGTCTTTTATCAGGTACATCTTTGTTTTTCGAGTGCCTATCATATCACGCAAACTGCTCTTGAAGAGCCCTCCATTTACCCTCTCCCCTAATTAAATGTGCACTTCATTAATGTAAATTGGGGGTTTAATGCTCTTGTTGAAATTCCGAAGAAAGTGCTATGGCCTTGCGAAATGCTTAAGCATCA
>VYZV01028806.1:42378-56061 GCA_013401275.1 Pandion haliaetus | reverse complement strand
GTGGGGCAAAGCAGGTCCCTAAACACGGGGGCCATGGGGCCTGCTCCGGGGCGCGCTGAGCGCAGCCGAGTGCCCCCCCACCTCCCGCAGGGCGTCTGATGGAGGCGATGCGCCTGCCGTTGCCCGCTGCGCCTCTCCTCCTCGTCCTTCGGGAATCCCGCTCTTTAGCTCCGCAAAGGCGGTAGCGAAAAGGCCGCTGGGACGTGCAAATAGGGCTCCTTTTTGTGGGTGTGCCGGAGCCAGAAGTTGGAGCTTGGTTTTTAATCCCCTTGCTGGATAGGTAATTGTAGTTAATGATGTGGAAAGCAAGTTCAGTTCCACAGATAGCGAGGGGCGCTGAGACTCGGCTGAGTTTGTGTGAGGAAGAGGCAAGAGGAGGGCGCTCCTGACTGAGGGAGGGTTCCTTTCCTGTAGCTGTGCAAATAGAAAAAACAGGAACTTAAGCAAATTTATGGGCCGCTAATGCCTCCGAAACAACAAATTGCACCAAGATACGCAGTGGTGCGTGGGGTGACTCTGAGCGCAGTAACAGCCTGGCGCTGGCTGCGTGCAGCAGCCCGCTCGCAGCAGGGAGGACCTAACCTGCAAAGCCGAGCTTTCACTGGGAGCCTGGCCGGTTAACTGGTCTCAAATAATATTGCCTAATCCTCTCTTGACAGAAAAAAATCCCTGCGCCGTGAGGGCGCTTGCTGGAGAGAAAGGCTCCGCTCCCCGGGAGAGAGCGGTTTGGGATCAGTCGGGTTTGGCTTGGAGGTGCCGAGATGGGGCGGCTCCTGGGTAGGGTTAGCCTTGCGCAGGGCCACGGGACGGGGAGCACGGCAGCACTGCCAAGGGGGGGCTTCCCGTGTCGCTTCAGGCACTTGCTCGGGTTGAGCCTGAGCACCTCAGAAGTTCCTTTTTGGGCGTTGACTGAACCCTTGCTGATGGACTCCTGTCCATCCCTTTTCAGATCGTACTGCAGAAATGCGGTACTGAATGGCAAGAGCTCTAGCTCTCAAACACCCGAGTGCCAGCTTAGTGTGACACGTTGGGTAACTCCTTCTCTCCCGTGACTCCAGATAGTGTCGCGTGTAACTGATCAGTGCTGGGCAGCTTGCCTTAGGGTAGCCTGTTAAATGAGGGGGTTTCTCTTGCTGTTTCCCCAACTGTTTCTCAGCAATCCCAGCCTGCTGTCCTCGAGGGGCTCAGGCCTGGGACTTGAGCAACCAGTTTGATACGGCTCAGGATCTAGACGCCCTGTCAGCAGCAGAAGGGAAGCTCCTGCAGAGCCTGGCAGGCCAGTGCCTTGCACGAGCTATTGCTACTGGTCTTTCAATTTCATTAGCACTAAATTCACCTTTCCAAAAATTTAATTTTTAAAAACTGCTTGACTTGGCAAGGGCACCGGCTGAAAGATCAAGTTACTGTTTGTAAATGCCAGACATGAATTAATTTAGCAGTGCACTTGTCCTGACTTTATGAAAACATATCCCAAATATTGACTTTTTCTTTCTTCAGTAAAACCTCTTTTCCTTTGGTGGGTGAGGCCTCTGTCTGGTACAGTGAGCTGGTATTGAGTCATTCTGAAGCTCTTTCAGCATGCTGCTCATTTGGAAACGTGGACATGAAGTTGCTAGGTCTCTGCTGCCGCCTGGAGAGTTAGGTGAGAGAATTTTAATAGCTGCATAGGGGAACTGGGTACTTCCAGTACACGCAGGGCAAGCCTGCAAAAGAGAGAGCTGTGTTACCTTTTACATAGAGGGAGGGTAGCATCATCAGCTTCGAAAGAAAACTGGGAATTGGGTCTGGCTGCCAGTTGGCCCAAAATTTTTGCTGTGGAAGAGAGGAATGGACAGTTGTGCCTTGTTAACCTTAAATGGGGGAGAAAAAAAAAAGGTGCTTAAAAAGAGGTGTGTCGTTTAAAAAAAAAAAAAAAAAGGCAGATGAACTCCTTGCAAATCAGGTGTGGGAATTATCCGAGGGCGCTTTTTCTGTATAGCAGTTCATGTCCTGAATGCCACCACTACAGAGCCAGGAAGAAGAAGCCCGACAAGCCCAACAAGCACAAGATAGGTGAAGGTAAAAGAGCAACCAGCAGGCAGAGCAGATGGAAGAATAACAGGGAAAGGGCTAGTTAACTTCAAGCCGTCTTTAGGCAATCGGTAAGTAATTTGCTCTTGTAGGTCTGCCTGTGCCCCTGTGGACAGCCGGCTCTGAGAAGCAGAGGTCTTCCCTGCTGTAAGGGCATGATTAGGTGTGGCCCTGTGGCTCACTCTCACTTATTCAGCTGTTAAAGCAGCTTAAATCCTTATAAGAACATTAACATTTGGGTGCTAATACCAGCTTGACCTTTATTCATAAAGTGCAAAGAGTTGGAAGTAGAACAGATTGGTTGCCAGCGATTGCCTTTTATGTGCAGTTTAGAGGCTTTGATTTCTCTCCCCTTTCTTCCTTTAATCTGACATCGCTGGCTTGAATATGTTTGTGCTCTAAGTAAACAGGGCCGTTGAAGGCCTCCCTTTTTGAAGAACTGTGTGTGTGTGAGAGTGAGGTGGGGGGTGAGGTGACCTTAAAAAAAACAGTTTGCCTTTGGAATTAGAGGGCTTAAGAATAGATGGAGGACACCAGGGCTGAATGGAGCTGTGCACAGATCTCCAAGCTGAGATCCACATCAGCCCTTAGGACCCCCAGCTATTGATTTCAAATAGCTGTGTACATGGAGAATGAGAATGTAAGGATTTATATAAACTCTCCTGCACTTTTGACTTCATGACGTACACAAGAGAGAAACTCGGAGTGAAGCACAGCGAAGGTGTAGCGTCCAAAATAGTCACACTGCCTTGTCTGCTGGCCATCTGGGAGCCCCTTGTGGTGTTCTTGGGTTAACCCTGAGGTAGAAGAGATGCCCAAGACTGCGTATGGTTTTCTTGCTTCTGGTGGCATATTTACGATTGTGATATGGTTGGTTTTGTTTTTTTTTTTAACCCATTCTGCATAGCGATAGAGTCAAGTCATGGCTGACTCTTCCAGAAGTATGCAGGGAAACCCGAGAGGGGGAGGGTAATTGCAGAATAGAGGGGAATTGCGACTAACGTCTCAGCACAACCAACCAACCAACGTGGTCATTGCATGACACTGTCAAAGCCATCGTACAATTGGGGCACCGTGGCCCTAATTTCGTGGAGGCGTCAGCTCCCTAATAGCTTCGGTCAAGGGAGAACTCGGTGCGTACAGGTTTCAGTGTTGTTTGGGCACTTGGCTCTGTCTTTTGACACTCCTTTTAAGCCTTTAATACTGATTAAAGTAGCTTTTGGGGTTTTTTTTTTTGTTTATAGGACACTTTGTTTATAGGACACTTGTCTTCCTTAGGTCCTGCAGCCTTTTGTCGAAGTATGCTTTGTCAGGACAGCAGTTTTCCAACCGCTCTGTTTATGCACAATAAATTGTACAGCCTGCAGAACTGCGCGAAACAAACGAACAAACGTGCTGGCTCTTAAAGGTCATCCAGCTACGTTGCAATGAGCCCGGTAACTTGTCTTTGATGGAAACGTCTTTGACATCCAAGTTGTTCTTCCACCTTGATTCCATCAAGAGCTAGAAGACTGCCTTGGTTCACTTAGGTTGATGCTACAGCAAAGCAATCTTTTCTATTCTGCTTCCCCCAGCAATGGGGTTGGTCTTGATTTCTCCACGTATTTGTGTGTCTCGGGTACTGTGTAACTATCATCAGACTTTATTCCTAATTTAAACCAGGAGTCCTGCCCAGTCCCCTTGTCCCGCATGTCAGCCTACCCCAAGCCTTCTTGCCTCCCGCAGCTTTTCAACCAAACCGCTCCCCAAAGCATTCATTTCACTAAAAGTGCTTTTTTGTGCTGACAAAATGTATCTATATAGCGGAGGGAAAGCTTGAATGAACATTTTAAGTCTTACCTGTCACAAGCCATTAGCTGAATTGCTTAAAGAAATCCCCTGACAAGTGTAATTGCTGGTTTTGTGTTACAGCGCTTCATGATACTGCCCACGAGAAGAAATTCTTTTACAAAAGCCCCTTTTATTTAATAAAGTAATTTGTTCCAGTAATGGTGATAATAAAATTGCTGAAATGAAACAGGCTCGTTCAATGAGGACCTGAACCCAATTTGCTGTACTAGGACGATTACACTTTTATCTCTGTGTTTACTCATTTGTAGAATTGCTACCAGACTTCTTATATGCAATTAATAGGATTAATGGTTCCCAGGACAGGCAAGACAGCACCCAGGAGCATAGCACCTTATTTTGCCTGTCAGTGACACGTCAGCCTTGCGTGGGGTGTCGCCTTAGGGTGCGATGCAGAGTAACGGTCTGGTTTCCCCTGTGCTCTTTGCAACAGGTGGGAGGCTCTCATGATACTTGGTTTGTTGGCCCAAAGCAAAGTTAACTACTCCACCTGTACCGCTGTAAGGTCCAAAGAGTTGCTTCTGGTTTGCTGCGAAGAACAGAAGTTTACCTACTTTTCCTGTGATGCGTGGGGCAGCGGGGAACCCCTGTCCTTCGGGCTGAAAACAACTACGGAGCAATTAATGCTTTTTTCCTCTTTGCATGTCTGGAAATTACTTGTGCAAGAGCTTGCGAGCCACAGCTTCATGGTTAGGGAGGGAGTGCCCATAGAGGCAGAGCTATACTAAGTTTTCTCCGTTAAGAGATCCACAGAGAGGAAGATGAAGGAGGAGCACCACAATGTGCTGATGTGACCCAGGGCTTATTTACACTGGTGCCTCTGAACCCGATGTTGCACGATCTTCCTAACTTCAGCTCAGAAAGGTCAAATCTCCCCAGTTTAAGAGTGAGCGAGCGGAGAAGTGGTAGTATACTTGCTCCTTAAAGCTTGCCGCGAGATGACGTTAGGTGAAAGACTCAAATGCTCCATCAGTCACTTCAATTCAAGCACAAACATATTTAGCTCCTAATGAGGGAATGCATTCCTAATGTGAAGTTATTACGATTCGATTGCGTCCTAGTGGCACCAGTGCTGTGCTCGCTGCTGCCCACACACATAGCCAGAACAAGCTCGGCTCCGAAGAGCTGGCAGTGTAAGCAAAAGCATATATAGTCTTAAGGATTTGCAATCCTGGAGACAAACTGAAAGCCCCTCCGACGTGTTATTAACTCAGGGATATAAGCATCTTTCACTAAAAGCTTGACGGATAAACTTGCTAGGTTTTAAAATTGCCTAGATTGGGGGAAGAACGCGCCAGCGTCCCTTTGGGCACCCCAGTCGGGGCAAGATTCTTCAAGGGCCAGCAGGCAGCTCCCAGCTCTGGGACTATGAGGCTGGTTTCTGTGCTCAGAGTTCAAAGCTGATGGTAGCCAAGTGAGTTCGATGCATGTGTCAGGCTACTTGGAAAAGCCTGCTTTTCAGAAGATAGGTGCACCTTGCTCTAGCTAGAACGCTTCTGCATTTAGTAATGGAGCTGGACCTCGGAGTCAAACACCGGCATATATTTTATGCTGATTAAAAAAATGCAGTTACCATTAGGCAACTTCCAGCACACTCGTATCTTAGCACAGAAGCAACAAATGCAGAAATGGTCTGATGGTGCAGTAGTGGAAAATACTAGGGAAGCAGGGAAATCATTTACATGGTGCCTATTTTATGGCAAATTTAATCGGATGCGCTTTTAGAGTTTTAAGTTGCTGACATCTTCACCCGATGGAGATGTGAGGCCCTTTAAGACTCGTAGGAGCCTGTAGCTACACGGGCTGCCTGGAACGCCTGCTGATGCCGGGCTCGTGTTACAGGGGTGTGCTACAGGAGAAAGATGTTTATGTTTAGTTCAAGGGTGAATAAAAAGATCAGAAGTAATATTAACCAAATGAGGTTGGGAAAAATTCAGCAAGTCATTAGAGGACAGACAGAGGATGAAAGAAGGGAGGGAAAGAAACAGAAAATCATTCTTTCCATTTCAGCTTGCAAGTATTGCGTTCTCAAAGACGTTCCCTTCTTCCCTTCCAGCTGCAGGTTGACCACTCTGGCTCTACTGATATAAACAGACTTTCATCATTTGGTCAACCAGTAAAATTATAAATGTTTTACTTGCATGAAAGCTAAAAAAAGACACTCCGAGGTGGTTGACGTAATATTCTGAAACAGCCAAAAAGTAACATGTGCCGGTAAACAAAATATGTAAGGTGTCACTTTACCACTAAGAAAAATAATTTCCCCCGTACACTTTCCTGTTAAATGTAAGAGGAGAAAATGCACAGGCCTTTGAATTTAAGTATATGTCTAGAGATGCAAGATATTTATGTCCCCTTCGGTAATGGTTCTTTTTAATGTAGGGGTAGTATATGCATGAGGAAGAGTGGGACTATATTTAATGCACAGAACTGCAACTCAAGAATATCTGTACTAAGTTCTCACATCTCTCGTGTTGTTGCGTGACGCTGGGCGATAGTCTCTGGACCTCATTTCTCTGTGTAAAAATGAAAATCCTTCGAAGTCAGACGGGTTTCCCCCTCTACTTTTCATCTGCAAAGGCCCTCACTTAGTCTCCTGTGGGATCTGTGCGTGTTACCAGTGCCAGGTGCTCTGAGTTCAGCGGTTAAGCGCTAGGGGATGGGGAGGATTACTCTGCCGGTACAGTAACCCAGTTTCCAATCTGTTAATCGTGGCTTTGGGCTGGGAGCTGTTCAAGTTAGCTTTCAGTTAGAGCATCACCGGTATTTATTGGGGTAAATGAGGAACCTCAGCCTGAAGCCTCGGGAGGCAGGTAGAAGAACTGGGTATGTTGTTGCTTATGGAAGAGGCTTTGACCTGCGGGTAGGGTATCTGGAGAAGAAATGCTGAGTTTTCTTGTTGCTCCTGTTGTGTTGTATTTCAAGCGGACTTCAGAGCTGGCTTGCGGCAGGGCATCACTCACCGCTGGAGGGGATGACTGCACCCGCCAGGTCAGGGAGCCTGGGGAGCTGCGGGGCGGGGTAGATCTGTAGGTGGCTTGAGTAACATCTGCTCCAGCCCCACAGAGTTTCCCCCTGTGCGGTCATCAAATGTGCTGTGTTATGCCAGGGACAGTCCTGGGACACTTGAGAATGGGCTGCTTGGAGATGTCTGTCAGTTGCCAGACTTCTCAATATGCTGCTCCAACCATTTGGCAGCAAGTATCAAACACCACCCCCACGCCCCCCGCTCTCAAGGACCCTTTCATCATCTTACGAAACTTGTCATGTGGGCACAAACATCTACTTTCTCTTCATAAAACCTCAAGCTGACTTCCCCTCTTGAGGACAGGCTGAGGACGGTGAGCAGTGACAGCGACTGACTGTGGCTTCCGCTCTCCGCCTCCTCCTGTACTCTGAGGACGCTCCTCTGGTGTGTGGAACGGTTTTCCAGTGCGGACAGAGTGTAGGTGCCTCTTCTGAATCCCCGGGGATTTCCAGTTTCCGCAGCATTACGCTGTTCTGATCTTTACATGAGAGCTCTCTGTCTCCTAAAAGTCCTTACCGTCTCGCAAAGAGCTTTGGGAACTGATCAAGTGAGCTGGTAAAAGAATAAATAATAAATGCTAGCCTAGTTGTCAGCTGCCAGCCTTCTTGACAACTCTTCATTGGACTGCAGTCAACTTATAAACCCCTAGAGCGATAGATTATTCACCATAAACTGTAATGTCTTCTGTACCTTGGCACTTTGTAAGGACTCTTAGGCAGCCTGTCTCAATCGCTTTCAGTGTCTTGATCAAAGATTTCTAACTTATTGGAGCTAACTAGCAGTATTTTTTCCTTTAGTGCTGTAGCAGTGTCAACTTTAAGTGTTGATACAATGCTGGTCTGTTTGCCAATGTGCTCGTATATCATGCAGCTTCACCATTGAAATCAGGTGAATTTAGTCGTAATGGGACTGTTGAATTTTATGGACGGCCTAATCCGGAACCCACCAGTGTTTTAAAAGAGAGAGGGTCAGGGGGGAGAGAGGTTTTATGGACTTCTATGTCGCTGTGAATTCAGCTGCCTAAAAGGTGGGGCTTGTTACTGATACTGCTGATAATGCTCTTGCAGTTCCCAGACCTCTGTGCCCTATGTCGAGAGCTCAGAACAGCCCCCAAAACTGAGACGTTTCTGGCAGCAGAGCAAGACCCAGCAGAAAGCAGGCTGGCAGAAGACAGCCACCACCTCTGGGAGGACCACGCAAGGTTTTATTGATAGGCCAGTCTTTATTCATCTTGGCTTCCATAGGTATCGCCCTCAGCAGGAGCTTGTGACCTTTTGTAGGTGGTACAGGCATATAAGAGGTGCTGGCTGTTTCTTCAGCCACGGCGTGGATACCTTTATGCTCCAGATAGCTTCCTACCCGTAGTTTCTGTACTTGGAGAGAGGACTACATGCTAGCTAAGTATCCCTGAAGAGAGGGAAGTGGGTTTGGTCCCGATGCTGGACAAGGGTGCCACAGCTGAGAAAGGGCTGCATGCTGAAAAGCTTCTGTAGAGGGATATCAGGCGCACTCGTGGGAGAAGAGTGTGGTTAGGGCACAGGGCACTAGGTTGGGCACTTGCTAACTGGTTTATTCTCTCCGTGGTCACAATAAAATAAGGTTATGCTGTACCTATTGCTGTTTGTATCGAGTGTCCGGGGGCTCCAGCAGACACCAGGGCTCTGCTGTGCTCAGAGCTCTGTTAAAATGTAGTAATACAGGTTTGGGGTTTTTTGTGGGAATTTATGCCCTTTTGAAATAAGATCAGACAACTGGTGAGATGAGAAACAGAGCCGAGGAGGATACATCCCCTGTCGGGCAACAGCTCAGTGGCAGAAATGCGTATAGCTATGAACTCCCTTGATCCTAAGCCCTAGCTTTATATACGCTGCACCGTGTCTTCTTCATGATGGATGGGATAAAGAGGTATAAACCCCCTTTTCAGTGATACTTCTTCATCACTGGTGTAATTCACACTGTCGGAATGACTTTGTGGTTAAAAAAAAAGAGATGGACGCTAGAAATGACTGGACCTTTGCGCGTCAAATCAGGAAGGCTTTGCCTCTGTTGTTAAGCAAGCCAGCTTTGGTTGTACGCTGAGCTTCAGCAAGCATGTGCGTTTGTACTCAAGGCGAAAATCCTGGTGTCAGGAGTCCCTCCTGCTGCACCCAAACCGGGCCTTCTCTTTGCTGCCTCTTGCAAAGTCCTCTGTCCCCCTCGGGCATTTTGAAGAGCAAGGCACAGTGGTGCGCTGAAAGCCCAGGTATGCGAGAGGCATGATCAGGCTGTAGTGCTGAGCTACGTTAGGGAGCTGGAGCCCGTTGCCAAGAAGTAAGAGCACTTATGTTTGAATATTTTGTTGCCTTGTTCTTCCCTCTAAGCTGTTGGGGACCTTCCTCGGCCCCTTTAAGACCCCCCTCACCATGGAGCTCCTGGTCCCTTTGGCCAGACGTGGCAGGAATGGATGGGCTGTGTGTGGCGGGATCAATTGTAAAAAGTGGAATTAGTCATTCTAAATCATGCAGCTGTGGTCGAAGGGAGCTCTTCTAAAAATCATTAAACAATCATGTATTCCTATTGATTTATTCAAAATACCTTGAGGGAAAGCAGATTAAACACAAGGTAAAAGTAAACTAATGCAGATTAAATGGATGAAGGATGGGCCGATAGTTCCCTAGGTAGTTTTTGTACTAATGAGAGGAAAATTATATGTACACTATTACCAGGATAAAAGGGTCTATTAGAGGTCTTTTGCTTGACATATTTATGTATTTCAAATACTAAGTAGCACAGTGAATTAGGTTTACTCTGGACATTTGTTATTTTTATTGCATCTCCAAGTGATAAACAGGGCTTTCTGTTGAGGGCAGCATGCTGCTTTGCTCCGAAGGCGCAACCCTATCTGCATAGCAAAATGCTGAGATGACAATTGCGTTTTGGATGCCATTTATTAGCAATCCCAGTGCGGTTCTACACCCACTGCTGAGAATCGCAGCCAGTGTTCAAAATGAGGGGTGCAGGTATATGTCGGTATTTGTAGCCACCATCACCCTATCTTCTTTCCACTTCATCTCCCGTGCTACTCATCTCAAGCGGCGTTCCTCCAAAAGCCGTGTGATGACTGGGGTGATGCGTTCACCGTGCCATTTCCCCCCCATCTGTCGTGCTCTTGCAGCAGTGCCCTGAGCACAGTGTGCTGCAGGGAAGATGACATCGTTAAAATACAATAGAGTTGTCGTCTCAGAGGTGCTTCCTCGGACTACTGCTTGTGTTCAAGGTGGGCGGATTCAAACCTTGGAGACAGCTGTATCAACCACAATTGGAAACGGGTCAATCATATTTGATGCAATCAAATTCCAGCTTTAATTTAGGCAAGTATCCTCACTTCTTATAAAAGTGTCTGTGGTAGAATCAACCACATGGGTGATTGGCAAGGATATTAAATGCCAGCAGCGAGCTGATAATTTTGCAGGAACTCTTGCGTCGGAAGCCATAGAGCTGCTTCCTTCTGCCGGTAAGGATGGGGCCGCTGACTTACAACTTCATCGCATTACACAGGCTGCTTCTGGGTCTTTTTTTGCAAAGGCTCCGCTAAGTACCACTGCAACAGTTTTAAAGAGAGGTTATCTCGGAGGAAATTGATACTGCGTAGGAAACAGTCTTGCTGTGTTGAGAGATTCGTCTGCGAAGCTACGTGTATGTTAGGTGACCTTCGTTAAAGCGTATAGTAGATCAAGTACTTGCCTATATATGTGGAGAACGGTATATGAAGCGATCAATAATTAAGTGGATTAGTTGTATTTATTGCTTTTGTCGAATAAGGTGTCTGAACTAACCTACGAAACAAAACCTTGTTGTGACAGCTGGATGATAAGTTCAAAAACCACATTGACTGGTAATTCCATTATACGTTGTGCTTGATTAAAATATGACCAGTAAGCTGCAGATATTAATTACAGAACTTAAGTTCTAATATGTAATTTGTAATGTGCATAAACCACAGATTATGGGCACTGCTATGGTCTTGTCAGTATAGAAATACTTGCCCAACAGTTAACTGCAGAAAGAGTACAATACAAGAAGGCCTAAAGACAGGACACACAAAGGTTGGCTCGCTCAAGGAGTGGAAATGTTTTAGACAGCAAAGATTTCATTAAGTATTAATTACTGACCAAGTTACTCGCCAGCGCTGTTCTGATAATATGGTGGTACAGATGGTGGCTTTCATGTGCTTGGGAAGGGTCTCTGCCTTGGCCGAGGGGGCTAGCATGGGTACGGTGATGTCGTGGTTTCGGCCCAGCCGGCAACAAAGCACCACGCCGCCGCTCGCTCGCTCGCTCCCCCACCCGCCCCCGGCCCCTCGGTGGGATGAGGAGGAGAAAATCCGAAGAAAAGCTCGTGGGTCGAGACAAGGGCAGGGAGGGATCGCTCCCTCCACGCTTACGGCCACGGGCAAAAGACAGGCTCAACGCGGGGAAGAAACCAAATCTATTTCATTTACTGCAAATCAAATCAAACCCGAGGGCATTGGGAAGGGAAACCCAAGCTCAGAACCCCTTCCCCCCCGCCCCTCCCTCCTTCCCGCCTCGGCTCCACTCCCGGTTCTCTCTCCCTCCTCCCCCCGGCGGCACAGGGGAACAGCGGATGGGGCTGGGGTCAGGCCGCCATACCTTCTCTCTGCCGCTCCTTCCTCCTCGGCGGGAGGAGGACTCCTCACTCGTCCCCGGCTCCGCCGGGGGGTCCCTCCCACGGGAGACAGTCCTCCGCCGACTTCTCCAACGGGACTCCTTTCGGCGGGCTGCAGTTCCTCACGGACTTCCCCGGCGCGGGTCCTTTTCGCGGGCTGCAGCCCTCCGGTCACAGACTGCTCCGGCGCGGGCTTTCCTGTGGAGCGGCGGCCATCTTGGGGGGCCTCCGCCGCCCTCCCTGGGCCGGGGGGGGACGGACAGCCTGCCGTCTCCCCAGGGGCTGCGGGGCCATCAGCCTCCTCCTTCGCTGACCTCGCGATCTGCAGAGGGGTTCCTCTCACGTCCCCATCCCACCACTCGCCGCCGGTTCCCCTTCTTCGGTCTCTTCTCCCAGAGGCGGGTCCGGCTCTTCGGAGCCGGGGGAGCTTCCAGCAGCTTCTCCCGGGAGCCGCACCTGCAGCCCCCTCCCTCGCTACCAAAGAAAACCGCGCCACACAAAGCCAAAAGAGGTGTGCAGGCAAATCCTGGGCTATGACAGTTGGTGGGGATCCCATAAGTATTTCTCTGCCCTTTGGCAGGTGTTGTCCTGTGTAGTCAGAGCCAGGTCTTGTGAGAAGAGAGTTTGTGAATTTTAGTGAGAGACCCTGTGGAAAGCTTTCACAGTTTGAACTATGTTTGCACATACTGTTTCTAGGATTTTTTTGTGTGTGTTGAAAAGTGGTGAGATTTTGTAAGCTAGTCGTCAGATATCTTTGGCTTTGAACGCAAAGGATCTTCTTCATAGTAAATACTGTTTTCCTAGATCAAATATAGGTATCAGAGTCAAGCAGTGTTTGACTATATGTAAGCATTGCTTGACTATATATATGTAGTAAATTAGTGGGTTCCTAGGAGTGAATGGCAATGGAGAAACAAGATGACACTGATGCTGAACCCAGCAGCAAGAGAGGAGTCATGCCTGCGTAGCCATACCGGAAGTTGCTGCTTCTGTCAGCAGGTACCTGCGCGCGTACGGCAGTGCGGTGAGAGCAGGGTACAGCAACTCCTGCCGGTCTCCTTGCTGCAGTGGCTTGCGTTCTTCCTGCATCTGAATGAGAGTCCATGTGCGGGTGTTTGGAGTATCGCTGCCATGTCGCCATTCCAGCACGCATGAGTTCTGGGAGGTCTAGCCTGTGCTCAGCCATGTCAGCCAAGGTACTGGTGCTTCAGTGATCAAGTGATGTGGGGGGAAACCTGGGTGTGTGAGGGGAGGAGGGCTCCTTGCCAGCCCTAGCTGGTTGCACCAGCTGGGTTTAGCGCTGCAGCTAAGCTGTGACTTCCTCATGCCTTTTGTGGACAAGAGGGTCTCTGCATGAAGCTGAATTTCATTTTGGCTGCACAGAGGAACAGGAGGAGAAAAAAGGTTTCCCGTTCTCCTCCCTGGACCTTCTCAGAGCTCTCTGAGCTGGGCCTGGGGAAGAAGTGCTGGCCGTTTGCCTGTTGGTCCTTGGGGGCAAGCGGAGAGGAGGTGCTGGGGGCGTTACTGGGTGCTGGCAGAGCAGATCCCCAGCTTTGACTTACGATTGCTTCACGACATGGTCTTGGGCGTAACCCATTCCCCAGAGGCATAATGCAGCATCTTCTGGTTGCAGAGCAGAAAGGAGGTGAGGAGAGCATGTGATTTGGAGCTCTCATGTGCCTGTGATCCTGGATTAAACTTGAGTGATTCAAATGCTGCTACCTACAAGGGAAGGGAGAGGTTACCACCACATGGCAGGGGCCTGACCTGCTGGAGAAGTGGCTTCTCAGCTGCTGCAGCTTATGGGCCACTGTGTTATGCCAAACCCATGCTGATGCCTTAAAACTTGAAGCTGAAACCAGACACTTAGGAGCTGTTTCATGAGTATTCAATCATTTCTGTTGCGCAGGGTGATGCTTTGTCAGACAGACAGTCTGACACCCACTTTAGTCAATTAACTTTAATCTGTGCATGTGATTATTCGTTCCTTTCTCGCTTTGCGGGGCAGCATAGCCAAGTCCTGCCACTTAGGACAGACTGAAGTGTCAGTCTAAGTCTCTCTTCCCCCCCCC
>VYZV01028806.1:7454-34205 GCA_013401275.1 Pandion haliaetus | reverse complement strand
GGTGTAGCATGAAGTAGCAGAGTGCACTCTCGGATGTCGTCTGATGGCTTTTCTAACTCGTGGTTCTATTGCCCTTGTCCGTGTGTCTAGCTGGAACTGTATCACTACCAGACGGATGCAACACAAGGTTAAACAAGTCTCGGTGTGCGCTCTGACTGCATGCATACGGGAAAAGCGGAAGAGCCGTATCACAAAAAGCTGGGTTACTAATACAGTCATAGAGAAAAATTGAAAATACTGTGCAACTACCCACAGTAATTAGAAATGCGAATGCTTATTGGAGTAAAAGGAGCTTGACAAGCAACAAAATTCCTGCTCATGCATGCAGTACAGTTACAGTCGCAGCGCACGCACTCACGCGCATATCTGCAAGCAGAAAAGACGCGATACGTCAGAGAAGCTCTCGCTGTTTGCCAGAGGTCTTAAGAGGATCTTCTATTTCATTCGGTGGTAATGCCCTTTTTGTTGACAAAAGTAAATTGATGACAGGCAAGAGGGAAGCATTTGGTGGAAAAATTCTGTTGACCCTTCTCAGATTGAATTTGACCACAGAACAGGATACCAGCAGTTGCAGAAATGATAGATTATTGTAATGACCGGCAGAATGGCCTTTTGGCATGTTTAAATGGCAATAAATTTCACTAGGAAGAGGGCAATGTAACTACTTTAGGGCAGTGAGGATACTCTTTGTTTGAGGTGTAAATAAATTGCGGTTCATTAACAGTGCACATATTACATTCACAGTGCAACTCTAAAGCAGGGGATGTTAATATTTAATTTAATTTAGCAGGTATGCTTTGCCTGTTTGAAGTTTGGGTTGGTTTGGTTTTGGTGGGTTTTTTTTTTTTTTGGTTTTTTTTTACTCCATACTTCAGGAACTTTGGGTGACAACTTTTCAGGGGCCCTTTGATCTCCTAAGGCCTACACGTGCATGCACAGCTCCAGTAATCCCAAATAAACCGGGGTGCGCAACAGAGGATGACTGCTTGGGTATAAGTAACTGTGCCAGTTGGTACCACTTTACACCAGCAAAGCCTCCAGCTTTTGGTATGTGGTGTTAAGTACCGATTGAGTAGTCACGAGACGCATGGAGCCAAAGCCTTATCGGTTATGCCGGGGCAAAACCAAAGGAAAGGCACTGAATTAAGCAGGTGGCGGCAGAAGCACAGCAGCGTTACTGCTGGCAAAATGTCTTTCTCATCTTTTACTTTGACTCTGAAATTCCCCCTGTCCCTCGCTCGTTATTTTGGCAGGGTTCCTTGCTGAACTCTGCTGTTTGAGGAAGAGGCAGGGGGCAGGGAGGAGACGTACCCAATGCAGTTTGACATTTCCTCAAAAAGATTGTATTAAAATCCACTTACATTTAGAGCGCGCTCTCATTTTGGAATGCTAATAAGGCATCGTTTCATCAAGGTAAAGGGAGCAAAATCTAATCAAGCCAAAGACCGGCTTGCCTTGCTGTTGACTGTGTTCCTGAAACATCATTTTAAAAGGTTGCTTTTAAGCATAGCTAAAAATGACAGACTTAATAAAAGTTTATAAATAACCGTATTACTTGGCTACTTACCTCTGTCTGTAATAACTGAGCCTTATTTCTGTATTAAAGATTTTGGGGCTGGCTATGAGCTCATATCCGTGCTGCTGTTTACACCAGCGGGCAACCATTCCCCCAGGATCCCATTCAAGTGACAGGAAGGCAAGCAGATTTCTCCAACTCCTGGTCGCTCTCTCCAATAACAGGAGCTTGGCCATGACTTCTCTTCTGGCTTTGAAAAGCCAAACCTCAATGGAGGAGTCATTTAAAAATCTAGTTGTTGTAAAGCCAGACAAATCAAGGAGTGGTCCCTAATACATGTCACTGCAGAGCCAGATTTATAACGAAATTACTAAGGGTTTGTTTGTGGGGAAAAAAAGGTCTCCAGGTAACGTGGAAAATCCTTTCAACAATTCATGTAGAATAAAAACTGTACTCCCAAAGTCTAATAAAAGTACTCAACTCCGGGCAGCTCAGGGGTCACCATGGAAGAAGTCAGGGCTGTGTTGGCCGGCATGTGCGGCAGGTGGACTGGCACGCTGGGTTCTTGAGATGACAGCATAGTGGGGAAATAGGGCAGGGCTATGTACACGACTTGGCAAGCAGGGATAAGTGCTTTAACTCTGACACAGCAAAAAAGGGATGCAAGAAGGGAAGTGCCAAAGAAGATGTGTAGGACTCGTACGGCTGGTGGAAGTTGGTGTGACTGGGATTCCTGTTCTGCAGAGAATATTTTTGTAACACAGCACCCGAGTGCCTTGTAGTGCTGCGTGAAACGGTGTAACTGATGTGCTGCTGGCTGCTTTACTTGCTCCTGGCATGGGAAAGCCTGCTAGCGAGGAGGGACGGGGGTGCCGTAGCAGAACTTGCTCCTGAGTGGGGCAGTTCTCATCTGAATTCAGTCATGGCTCGGATTAATAGGCTTTGAGCAGCTACTTTAGACAAGGCATCTCCCTGAGAAAGTCTCCATCTGCACTACAGCCTCTCAACAACCATCTACTGTTCACAAATATGTTCAGGTTGGTAGGGGGACCAGAAGATTGGCTAAGATAATAACCAGGTTCAAAGGCCCAGGTGTAATCAGGTAATTAAGCTATGGCCTTTGGGTATGACACAGCAGGTTACTTAGATAAGATAAAACCAGAAGGCTAAGGCGTCACGTAAACAGGGAGCGAATGTGAATTCCTTGGTGGGAGTATTCCACGTTTTCCGATGTGCAGGCACCTGCGCGGTCTTAGGGCAATCATTCAAGCTCTGCAACTTGTTATGAGCTCCCACCAGTGTCCTGCGGATTGCTTGTCAAGATGCCCAGTTAGTAGTGAGCACCAGTTGAAGGAGAGAGCACCTCCGGAAAGTTTCCCAAGGGTGACACTGGTTTCTGTGCACGCTGGGGGNGGTGTTAGATCAGACCCATCAGGTTATAGCAATGAAGCTGACTTTTGTCACTGTGACCCAGCATTGTGCGACTGGTGCTGTGCGCAACATTTCTGCTCAGTTTTGCTCTCTTCATTGATGCTAAATTTTTTCTTATTAAAGCTTGTAACGTAGAGAGACAAGACAGGCATCGGGAATTTTCTGTTCCTATTATGCTGCTGGAAAAAAGAGATTTGGAGATTTGGTTGACTTGCTCCCTCTCTCGTGTAAGACACGTACCAAACTGAGAGGGAGCATCTGCACCTCTTGCGTCCCCATCCAGCTCAGGCTTTTAGCCACGGGAACATTTTTTCTCTCTTGTTTTCTTTGTTTGTTTTCTCTCCGCAAGATCTCACCCTCGTCTCTGTATTTAATGTTTTACATGTGCAACCAATAAAATTGTTATAGCGTTTTCTTCCCAATGATTAAAGTCTGAGGCTGAAGGTTGCATTTTAAGCAACGTGCAATTACAGATGGCTCGCACAAATTCTTTCCTTTCGGTTCCAGAGAAGAAAATAACATTATTGGCAATACATTCTTCTGGTTCATTCCTTTTGTGCCCCTGGCCCATTTAAGGTTTGTACCCTCTAGAAGGTCAAGACTGCTATTTTTTATTACGATAGCATATTGGTGAAATGCTATCAGTGCATGTTGAAAGAAAGAGCAGCACAGCATACTGCATGCATTGTTCCAGTTTTGACAGCAGAGAATAACAATATTGGCTCTGAAGGCTTTTTGAGAGACCAAGGAGTAGGAGGGAAAACCATTCAGTAGTTGATGCCTGTCCGGATTCTATCACATCAACCTTTTGAGCTTATATTTTATTATTTGTATTAATGTTTATTTATATTCACTATCATTTATACTTATTGTTTATTTATGGCTATAACACACTCATCATACAATATTAACCAACCTATAACACTGTCATTGATGGCTGTTTTTTTCATTATCCTTCATGAATATTTCAGTGTAGTCTGCCCAATATTTCTATTTTAGAAAAGCCTTCAAAAGTGCTGCGTTGTGAAGTCCTATGAATACTAAGCTATACATCCAAGTGCCGTTCATTACATCTCCTCAGGCCGATTTAGATTTGCGTTATGACAAACGTGTACTGATGGGAAGAATCAACCGTACACGTATCATGATGGTGTCATTGAGTAGCCTGTGGTATAATTACCTCCTACTCGGGAAATTAAAATCTAAGAGTTGGAGTTTGCCCTTTTTTATTTTTTTTTTTTTATTGTTATTTTAGGAGAAGAATGGGGGCTTTGATTTTACAATTTGAATTTCCTGGACAGTTCCGTATCTTAGATTGCCTGGTGTTCACTATTGCACTTCCTTTACCCTCAGGAACAGAAGGGCTTTGCTGGATCAAACTTACCGGGTGTAGGATCTGGATAATGCAAGAAGACAGGAAAACAAAACTATGCGGTGTGCAGTTTAGAGGCGTGCTAACTCCTTTCAGTTAGAAGCTGGATAGCACCTGAGGCGGGAGAGTTTGCCTCTTGCAGAACTGTTAAACCCTCATCCAGCGTCAGGTGCAGAGTAATTTCTGTCCCAGTGCACAGCAGGATGGCGAAACGACCGTAGCTGCTGCAGTTATCTGCAACGCAATCCTGCTTTATCAAGGCCCAGGTTATGAAAATAGGCTGTTAGTCTAGTCAATAGTTGGAGGAGAAGGAGGAAAGTTGTTAAAAGGTTTCTCCTCCCTCCCCGAAACCACTCCTGTGCCTGCTGCAACATCAAGAACCCCCTGAATTAGCCAAACTTCTCCCAGCTAGAAATCCTTTTCCCTGCTGCTCTCACGTAGAGCTGTCATCCCACAAGGTGTGAGTTTCCAAGCAGGGACCATGGTCAAGACAGGCTCAAGTCCTCCTGGGCCGATTTCCAACCCTAAACCCGGGGTATCCTTTTCTGATGCTACTTACGCTGCATGGGGAATTTTCCCTTCTTCTCCTCCTCCAAGGATACCTACTGAGAGCTGTAGCAGCCCGTGTAATGATTAAGCCCCTCTCTCCGGTCAAATACTGTGCGTCCATTATCTTGGCACCATAAGCTAACTACTGGGGACGGGATCCTCTGGGGAGCCGGGGCTCTGTCCTCCTGCCGTTCACGTCGATGCTCGGATGGACTTTGCTGGGAGGAGGCTTTCGGCTCCTGCGGAAACGAGGGGGAGGAGCACAGCGCCATTCTCAAGGCCCTTTGAAAACATGCCACGGTCGAAGCGTGCCAGGCGGATCGGCACGATAGACCAGATGTGTGTTTTGCAAATTAATGAAATGCCTTTTGAAATGCTTTTAAGTAAATGAGAGTTAAATTCACCCTAATTGCATTAGCCGCTATGGAGAGCAGTGTCTGTTCGGGGTCACGTCAGTCTGATTTTGAGATGCGTTCGGCACCTTGCAAACCGGGCTCCTCTGTACGGAGAGGAGGGAGGACAGACACAAGGGGGCCCGAGCAGAGACCTGATCCTGCGAGGTGCCGAGGGCCGGGGCCGGGCACCCGCTGGAGTAAATGAGAGGTCGTCTTCTGCCTGCCAGGAGCTTTGAGTCACGCGGGAGGCGAGCGGGGCCCGGGGCCGGCCCCGTGGGATGCTCAGTGTGCTGTTGGGGCCCCGGCAGGGCTCCCCAGCGGCGGGTGGGGGTGCCGGCTGGGCAGTGCTGAGCATCCTCTGGGACCCACTGCCTGCAGACCTCGTGGGGACAGAGAGGCAGGCGGGGAGACGGGAGCATGAAGGTGAAGTGCTGGACGGCTTCTCCATCAGCAGGAGTGCCGCCTTCATCTTCGTCGTGGTCCGCTCTCTTTTTTCAGATGGCACTTTGACAGAAGATTAATTCAAGTCAGCTGCTGAAAATAATTATTGCATTATGGGAGCAGTAATCATTATTTAGAACATGATTAAATATGTCTGCGTCTATTGACTCTGCCTATGATTTATGTATTTGTTTAGTCAATAGCCTAATGTAAATGATGTAATTAATTATAGATGGTGGTGTCAGGTCATTGGTAAAAACAATCTGATGAGAACAAGGGCTCTGTTTTTTCCTGACAGATGCAGAGGGAGGGCGGGAGAGACAGGCAGAGTTGAGGGAATTCCAGGGGAACTTTTTCATGTGTGAATGGCGGCTGGGATCTCAATTTGCATGTTGTCTTTCTCTTGTTCAGCATTCGTTTAGAAATTGAAATAACTTGTTAAGCAAAGGGGAAGGGAACACATGATTGCAAAGAGGACACCTGGGAGTAGTGACGGCAAACAGCTAAAGAGCCAGCTGCTCCCTAACACGAGAGAGCGTGCCACTATCATTTACCGCTTCATAAAATTAAATGTTTTCCAAATTAAATCAGTAGGCAGCATGCAGGAAGACCTACTATCTCTAATAACAATTTTTCAATCANGGTGGGGAGGGTGCTTGAGTACCGCAGCTTTCAATCAAAGCAAAAGTTAAAAAAAATATATATGCATGGTGGATTCTCCATCACTGTGAGTCTATTCCCCATAGATTTTTCTCTTAACTGATAATTCGGTCAGTCACATTCCTCAGAGGGAGGTCACGGGTCACCCCAGCCCCTGTCAGGCCTCAGAGAAACCATTTCCATTTTAATGCCACAGCTATAATCTATCAAAGATGTGATGTACAAGATACAATGAATTTAAGTGGTCTTCATATATCACTGAGCTTTCATGCCTTCACCTGGGTAATAGTCTGAATTACTCTCCCTACCTCACAATCTGTCACCCCCAGTAAAATAACTGCCACACGGGTGTTAATGGCAGGTTTGTCCAAATTGGGGCCGTGGTAGCCCAAGGCATTACACATCATAAACTTTAGCATTCAGTGCTTAGCCTGGTGGTGTCAGCAATTGAAAATTATTCCGTAAATACTTCCACGGCGCTGTTCTGCTCATGTTTTTATTTATGGCAGCTAAAACAAGCGTGGCGGGACGGCTCAGAGCACAGCTGCTGGTGCAATTGCACGCCTCCCCACGCAGCTCGCCGTGCCTGCACGCACACACGCAGCCTGTGGCAAAGCCATGGTTTCCCAACACTATTGAAATTTCGTGGCTGCACCCGCTAAGCACTGACGGACCTCGCCGTAGGTGGGCTGACGGTTTCCGTAGCAGTTAGACCGCTAGTGCTTCTGCTAACGGCAAAGTCGGGTTATTTATCGGCGCCAGTGGCAGGGTTGTCTGTGTCCGTATCGGCTAATGCCTGCAGGTTAAACAGGACATATCCGATTGCCCTTCCATAAGGAAATACTTCGAGTGCAACCCTGGAGCTCCTGGGTGGCCCAGTCTCCTCTGCGACTGTGCAAAAAGCCACGAGCCCCAAATCCGTTCTTGTGGTCCTCGGTCTCCGGGAGGTCTCCTGGGCCAGAACTGTGGTAGTGATTGTAATTGCTGGTGTAATTATGTCTCTAGCAATATGGATTTCTTGCCTT
This sequence comes from Pandion haliaetus, assembly GCA_013401275.1. NCBI lineage: Eukaryota > Metazoa > Chordata > Aves > Accipitriformes > Pandionidae > Pandion > Pandion haliaetus. The sequence continues at coordinate 26,816 of VYZV01028806.1, read as the reverse complement.
GCTTCAAATGAGCTCCTGTGCTAAACTGTGGTTCCAGCTTAGCGAGCTTATTTCACCACCCCAGGCTGCAAGTGGACTGTTCGCTTGAATGTCGGGAGACACCTACTCACTGACAATAAATTTAAAAAAAAAAAAAAAAAAAATCCATCCTATTAAATCATATGAGGCCAAACTAGGCTTATAAATCAGAGCAGTCATGGGGGAAGGAGTGGGAGAGGAGGCCTGAAGAAGCACAGAGGTCTCCCAGAGTTGTTCCGCTGCTAAAGCCGTCCTGTGGTGAAGGCTTTGATGGCACTTCATTTGGGGGGAACAACTAGAGGAAGAGGCCCACTGAGCACCTGGGGCTGGGCAGGAGGTGGTGCAGGTCCTCGACAGCTGGGGAAATGCCTCTGCCATGTCTCTGTGCAAACACCTTGCTTGATTCACCTCTCTAGCGAAGCCTGCGCCGGACGCAAGTCCCATCACGAGAGCATCCACTTTGGAGGATGCAGGTACGATTTTTTTTTTTTTTTTTTTTTTTTTTTTGGTCTTGCTTTGCAGCTCTCTATTGTATAAAGCTCAGAAACTATGGTAGGGTAGATATTTGCCTGTTAGATACGTGAATTACTGCAGGGGTGCTCTCATTTGGTCTGTACTGTGAATATGGGCTGTTCTGTAATGTTCTGCAGGGGAAGATGCAGTCATGTGTGACTCTTCCTTGCCAATCTAAGCCTGGTGCAGATATTGCCTCTCCCATCGTCTTCAGCTCCATGGCTGTCAAGCAGTGTTAAAGGGAGAGGGTGTATTATTTGGAGGAGATCCTGCTGTGATAGGGAGATAGTAGCCAACGGCTATATATTGGTCCAACTTAATTGAAAATCAGTGGATGTGAGTCACGCCCTTTGCCGCTGCCACAGAGGTGGCGAAAAGATTTGTAGATTTTTTTTTTTAATTTTTTTTTTTTTCTGTGCTGTGGGAAGCTGCTCTAAGTCAATCATTTCCATTCTTTTTTATCTGTTCACCTTCATCCACTGACTGTGTCCTCCTGGAAAACACAACCCTGCAGCTCAGAGTCTTGCCTGACAAGAGAAGGCTGCCTGCCTGCAGCTTGTTTTGTTTCTTGAAATGCAATGTCCAATGATATTCTCCATCCGGGGCTTGGGTACTATGTAGAGCTAGAAAAATTATTTCCTACTTCAGTTATCTTCTGATTGTAAATTAATGTTGCTGTTTGCTGATCAATTGTTATGAATTCTCCATCCATTGATGCAGTTATATCAAATCCTATTTATTTCTGTGGCCGATGTAGCTGCTTTGGTATATGCAGTTAGTAATAGACTCCCTGAAAAATTACAGCTGCTGTCCGTAGGCTTATCATTCTATTTGTTTACAAATAGCAGGTTAAAAGTTAGTGTTTGCTCTCGGTAGCTGTTGTCTTCAGTTGGAGACTTTTACCAAAGTCTTCCACACCTTCGGTCCCCCAGCAGATACTAGAAATAGCTGAAGTGATACAAGGCGTACTTTGTGAAGATTGTGCTCTGCATTTTCTGCAGTAAATACCCAGGTTGACAAAGACGACACGTGCAGTGATGAAGCGCAAAACTTCCAGGCGAAATTTTTCCTGTGGGAAAAAACCCTTACCTTGTAAAAACTAACACAATGGCCACGGTTCTTCTGTGACCCTGGTGTTTGCTCACTTCAGAAGGCACAAAGGTCTCCTCAACCTTTCAGGGTCAAATCGGGCAATAAAAACCTGACTACACGCTGGGGTTTCAGCCCTGCTCCTTGTGCATGTTGCAGCCCTACAACCCATCTCCTACTCTCCTGATGTTAATGCAGCCCAGAAAATATTTGTGAACTTGCATTTTGTCCTAGATGTTTCCAGAATATTTTACAAGGGGTATAAAATGCCGCACTGTCTCTGTTAACGTGACGTGCATCGCGGTAAGTGCAACACCAGAGAAGTGTCTAAATAAAAGATTTTTTTTTTTTTTTTTTTTTGTAATCTTTATAATGGAAGAAAACAATTTTATCCTTTAGCTTCAGTAGGACTTAAGTATATGCCTGATTTTTAAGCACATCTCGGAGTACTTTCCTAAATCAGGATCTTGATTTTCTAGCATTGTGCTTTTTTCTAACTTGGATATCACTTACAATAAATGGAACTCTCTTTCTCTTTTGACGTATTACACTGATCTATGGCTTGGCTTTCATTTTGTCCTGTTAACTAGAAACCCACTTCATCATGAAATATGTCCCTCATACTTTCTCCTACATAGTGAGAGAAAAACATTGATAAACATCAAGTGCCAGCCATTTCTCAAAAGCTTCCTACAGATCTTGGAAAAGAAAGCAAATACATACTAAGCAAGCGCTGCCTGTTAAACTGTAAGCTGGCTATAGGAAGGAGTAGACGGGAGCGGACATGCGAGGGGACAGACTGTGGCAAGCCGTGCCTCTGCCTGTCTTACGTCCAGCACGTAGGAGGCCATGGACAAAATCGTTTGGCTTCGGTTTAGGCGGAGATGGAATAAAGCGCTGACGTCTGTCACATCTAACTGTATTACGTCGTCTAAAGCGTGGGGCTTCGGATGAAATGCTGCAAGCAGTACCGACCTTTCCCCGGCGCTCCTCCTGAGGGTAGGCAATGGACGCGTTAGAACAAATAGTCTCTTGTTGCACTAACATCGAACTTTAAAATTTCCCCCAGAACTTCAGGTGAAACTTGTTTCCTTGGAGGCTTTTAGGAAATAATGCTAAGCCAGCCTTAGTCAAGTTATAAGGCAGCACCCGGTGACGTGGGCCAACAGCGGTGATAGTACAGCAAACCAGGTCGGTCTGTCTGTGTAACCTCCGAATCTGCTGCAGCTGGCCTCTGCCTAATCCTCACGTGTCCCAAACGTTGGATTCAGGGACACTGAAATTTGCTGCCCGTTGCGCAACAGAGATGAGCTCTTTGAGCTAAAGAAGGATATTGGCAGAGGAACAAATGGCTTTGAACTGACGGTGAATAAATTTAGGCAATTACATTATTTCTAACCAGCAGAGGAATGAGGCTCTGCAAGAGCCTTCTAATAGGAAAAGAAGGAGCTGAGCCCTGGCCAGCTTTAAGATGAAGCCTGATGGGTTTATGAAGATAACTATATGACAGAGTCCTCCATAGCCCTCTCGGTAACTGTAGGCTGGGTTCATGGGCCCGGCTGCCTCTTCCAGCCCAAAGCGCGCCCACAGGGAAAGTTGGTTTTGATGGGGTCTGTAGGTGAGGTGTGAAATTCCTGTTGGTGCCCCCAGGGCCTCTCGTAGGGGGGCTGCAGGAAAGCTTCACAGACGTCCCCATTTCTCTCAGCCCTGCTTTCCTTTTCCCCTTTCTTGCTCGGGAGACGAACCTCTTGGATTCCTTGGAGACATTTTGCACGTAGCTGCAGGCATCACTGGACAAACAGACGGGCAGCCGTGGCTTATGGGCACAGTCCTGTTAACCCAGGACCCTCATCTCTGTCATCCTCAGCAGATGGGGAGACGCCCACCCCTCTGGCCACGCGAAGTGCCCCTGACATGGTGACTTCTGACAAAGGGGGCAAAAGCCTCTGGGATCCCTTCTCGCAGCAACTGAAAACTCCTGCCGCAGGAGGAGGCAGGTGGGCAGGGATGCCGGAGGTCCCTGCCCAGGCTCCGGCCCCGGGCAGGGCCCGTCCAGATGCATTTGTACAGCCACGAGAGGCACGATTTGCTGCTACTCTGGGACTTGGACTTTTAAGTCGAGGTAGCATTATTCCCCTCTGTTTTCCTTCATCCCAGCCTTTTTTGCTGGGCGAGCAGAGTCGCTTGCGCTTCCTGAAAGAACGACAGCCGCACTGGAAGCGGGAGTTTGTACTTAGGGCTTGCACTTGCAGTTACGTGCCTGGGGACTGACAGGCCCCTGCTGCCGTCGCTGGCAGCAATTGCAAGGGATCGGACCGTACCTTCATTTTTATCCCTAGTTTAAAAGTTACTAATTAATTATTATTTAATTAGGAAGTTTGGTAACTTGGGAGAGATCTGTGAGACAGCATCGCTACAAGGAGGCAATAGGCGATAGCAGTACTATGACTTGCCCTGAGGTATCCAGCACCCCAGATTCTAGACTGCAGCATGAAATCTGTGCTAGGAAGGATGCTGTGTACTTATTTACCTCACAGGTGCTGTGATTCCTGCTCCTTATCACAACACATGTTTTGCACTGTGTGCACATGATGGTGGGGCTCCAAGGCCCCATGACTTACAAAAGCTCAATGCTTGCTGCGAGTGGCAGTAGTCAGCGTTGCCTTTCTCCTAGCCTAGCTTTGCCAAGATGCGTGTCAGCACCGTGGAGGAAGCCTGGGAGAGATCAGAAATGGTGAGGCAGCAAAAATATCAAGTATGGAAGAATTAGACGGAGCTACTGACGAGGAAACAAATCTAGTTTTTCCCAAGTCAAAGACATTTTTATTAGGAGTGTAGTACTTTGGTATGGTGCAGATATACAGCATATACGCTCTTTCCCAGAATTTCACCCTCAGTTCCGATGAGAATTTGCCCATAAAGCCCCAGTAATGTTTTTCTTTTAGTAGTGACACTTAACGAAATAATTAGGCAATTAATTGCCTAACTCCACAAGGAGCAGCAATTACTTCTTTTACTTAAAACATGTAAAAAGCTGTGTCATTTATTGATAGAGAGTCGCATAATATTCCATGGCAGAACAGCCCTCTAGAGACATTACTCTATATGCTGCGAATGCATTTTGAGAATAATAAACAAAACTCAGCTAAATCTTAAATGGGCTCATTCCTGTATTTAAAAAATACGGCCATTCATTACAATTATTTATTGTTTATCAGCGCACAGATGACTGCAGCCCGGCAAGAACGACCCAGCCTGTACCCCGAGGAATTTACAGCCGCAAACTCTGTTCTCATACCAATACCTGAGCAGCTGCACTCACGTGAGCTCTGATTCAGCAAAGGCTGTGAGCATGTGCCTGGCTTTCGGGAGGACCGCATGCTCCCAGAAGCCCAAGCTTAGAGCAGGCATGCATTTCAAGAAGCTTGCTCAGTCCGAGCCTTGCATACTTCTTCCCCAGGTACAGCTGAGAGAATATGTGGACGGCAGTCCTTCATAGCCAGTAAAGGCAGTCACAGACGCCTAACTATTTTAATACAGAGCTTTGATTACGGTATTAATACTCATTTTCAGATCAAGAAGTTTGGCAAAGGTGGAAGTGAAGGTGGTGCCGGTACCAGTAGTTCGCTTACCTTCAAGTACTATCTCTGACTGCTAGGTAGAGCCAGGTGTGAAGTCTTTGTTTATACAGCAGGAGCTATCCTGGTTTTGTTGTTGCAAGCGGACGGACTTAAATTCCTTGTAAACTACGTATACCAATGTAAAGCCCCTGTAAGACTTAATGTTATGTTTCAATGGTACATTCTGCGTTTTTTGCTGCTTAATTTAGTCTAGATGGTCTTCACCCTAGCAGTAGCTGAGCATCAAACCTTTTGGGTTAGGGTAGTGCCATTATCAATATATTCAAGATACTATATTGATGGGCAAACTCACCCAAGATCAAATGAAAACAATCTAGGGTCCGGAAAAGACCTGCACTTACCGCTTCCCACCAAGGGAGAAATGCCATCCCTGTGGGTCTGCCTGTGTTCCTGAGGTGCCAGATGCACGCGTGAGAGAGAGAGAGAGGTGAAATCCCAGCCTCCCAGCTGGTGGCAAGTCTGAAAACCGGAGCTGGGTGGAAGAGGCGCTGCAGTGGAAGTGTTGCTGTGCTGTGTAGCTAGCAGGCTTGGAAGCAACTTAATTTATCGGCTGATTTTTGCTTTGCGAGAAAACGACCAGAAAGCCCAGTGTTGTTATAACGTGCCGCCGAGATGTTCTTTGCATGCTGAATTTTCATATTTCATTATGAAGTTAAACTCTTTGCGGTTTTTTGGTTCGTTTTAACATGCTTTATAATATGATCCTGAGCTTTTAAAATGCAAGCTGGAACGTTACTCAGCATGCTGATCGAAATGTCAGTTTGTCAGAAATGAAACGTTTTGATTAGATCATCCTTAAAATAATTATTCTGGAGCTTTATTTTGCAAAGAATTTGGCAATGCTTCCTCCTACGTGAAGCAAAACCAAATATTGAAAGCCCAGAGCCTTTGCAGACTGTACATCTGTCTCCGTACAACTCCGACAGGCACACCGCTATTCTTTTTCCTTTCTCCCCACNGTGTTAATGCCTGAGAAAATAGGGCAGTCACAGAGCCACGGCTTTAAACAAACTTTATTTGGGCGCTTGACTGACTGGCAATTGTGGGCAATCATTTTAGCTGTCACAAGGCCCAGAGAAATGTGGGAGAGCTCTTCCATGAAATGTTTATATTTCATAAACAAAATGATGTGCTTAACAGTCAGAGTGATGGGAGGGTTCCGGCTAATGCATTTTCCAATGTGTGAGGCAGATTATTAATGCGCTCCAGTAGCTGTTAATTTCAGTTTGCTGGAATGATTTATGGGGAGGTAAAGGAGAGAGACATAATCTAATTGAGATCAGAATCGCTGTTCTAGTAGAGGAGCACCAGCATGGACCCTGGCTGCAGCAGAATGATTAATATCTAATAAGCAAATAATGCGTTAAATTATTATAAACATTACTTTTGACAACTCTTTTGTTGCCGGGGGAGAAGGCAAAACAAGCAAACAAGATTAACAAAACCCCAGGTAAATTTTTCGGGTATTTCTCTTCCATTACACAAAGATAAAGGTTGGATGCCGAAGAGAAAGAAAACACCGCGTTAGGAGCGAGCGTACGCCCTGATCGATTGTAAGTCGGCGGGGGGAAGCGTTGATGCTGCAATGTGAACAACAATTGAACAATCAGAAGAAAATCAATTTTGAAAAGGAAGAGAGAGGGAAAAGCTCCCGCACTGTCGGCGCGATCCACGGCTTGGTTCGCAGCAGGCAGCTCCCTGGTCATTACTGCCCTCGTTAGTATGTCCTGCCTGCGCCCCTGCCTGCGCTGCCCTTTGTCTCCGCGACGGGGGATGTGAGCACTCAGCATCTCTTTATGGCACTCTCCCCAAAGGGGTTTTCAGCTGTGCTAGTCTCACTTCTCTCCAATACCCTGCCGTAATTTTTGCATTTGTCCGGTTGTTTGCATTTAGTTTTCTTTACCCAGCGGGTGACTTGGACTTAGTCCTTTGCCAGCCGCGCACAGGGAGCCAGCGTAAATTATTTCGGCTGTGTGAAGGGTGTTGGTGGTGCGTAGGCGGGTTTGTGCGGGTACCCCTGCAAGCAGGTCAAATTCACGTTAAAAAATAATTCAGGCAAGCCAAATGAACCTGACATAGGGCAGCACAAAGCTTTGGGCAAAATACTTCTCGCTTCAGTTTCTCTTCCAGAAGTGCTGTTTGCAGGAGTAAATACTGTAGGTAAACTATGCACCTAGCCTTCCTTCAGTTCCCCTCCACTGTAGAGTGTTAAAAGTGTATTTTGGATTAGTCAGAAACAAAGGTACTCTGTTTTTCAGCAGATGAGAAAAGATCCATCAAAAGTCTCGTGGGATTGAACGGAATGTTTTTCTTGAGCAAAAATTGATTTCATTCATTGTCAGGTTTTTTGTAATCTAATGAAATATGTTTTAAAGAAAGAAGTATTTCCAATTAACAGAAAAGGTGAGCATGTGGAAAAACACGAACCAAATGTTAACCAAAATTTTTGTGAGCTTCACATGGATTCAGGAAGTATTTGGATGCAATCAGGGAACAGTTTAGCCAAAGGGATCTTCGGAGGTCATCCGGTCGGGCCCTGTGCTCAGAGCGGGGCTACCATCGAAGTCAGGCTGAGCTGCTCGGGGCCTCATCCTGCCCAGTAGCCTCCCCACAGGTGGAGATCCGCAGCCTCTCTGTGCCCCTCTTCCCGCGTTTGACTCCGCCATCGTAAGGCGTTTTCTTCTTATACCTAGTGTAAGTAGGGATTGCCCGTGCTGCTGCCGGCGTCTGCCGCCTCTCACCTGTTCACGGGGTGCTCCCCAAAACGTGCTGTGGTCTAGTGAAGGAAGTTCCTCGCAGATACCTGTCTGGCTGCGGTTTAGGAGCTGCCCTGTCTGTGGGAGCCCTCGCTGGGTCGCCTCCGCTTCTCCCACTGCGTGGGGTTGGGTTCCCAGTCCCTGTCCTAGACCAGGTTCCCCACTGATGTGGTGAGTCAGTGTTGCTTGGCTGCGCTCCCCAGCACCGCACCACCTTGCACTAGGGCACGGTCCGGCGCTCTGTTTTCACACGTCCAGAATTGTTCTCATTCCTCTACAGGGTTCTTCCAATTCCTCTAATTCAGGAGGTATATTGATTTCGATAGGGTTTGGCTTTATTGGATATCTTTGCCTTTTCTGCTTCATCTTGCCCCACTTTCCCATGGCCTGGCGAAGAGAGCGTACGTCTGGAGGACACGTGAATGGAGTTAGCAAGCCTGCAGCCGGGGCTCTGGGCTCTGCTCTCCGACACTGGAGGCAAGCCCTGGGAGGAGCGGAGGAGGATGCAGCGTGTGGGTAGTTGAAATCTGTGAAACACTGTTTCCCCCTCCACCGTATCACGGGGCAGTTTTGAAAAATCGGATACCCTGTCCTGTCGAGTGCTTTCCGTGGAGACCTTTAAAGCCCTCGTGCAGCTCTGCCGGTCGCGTCCAGATGAAATCACGCAGGGCTTTCCATGACGGTTGGCAAGCCCAATATAGAAGCAAATGCTGGTTTTGCCTAATACGGTCGGCAAAAAAACTATTTAAGAACAGTTTGTCTGTTCGAAGTATGGTCCTTGCAACGCTGCCAAAATCAAGGAGTGCTATGAGGTGATCGTGCAACTGTCTGAGTGATGGCCACAGAAATGAAAGTTTCTTTCAGGCTGGTAAAATTTATCCACTGGAATCAAGTAACCACTAGTGGAGCAGAGTTGTACCTCTCTTCAGTATGGGTAAGGGGGTGACTGGAGCAGTTTGGTCTCGGACCCTAACGTTGTGCACCTGGGAGACTTCCAGCGATGAGCCTTCTGCTGCTGTGAATTGTCATTGCTTCTCTACAGAAAAATGGCAGTTTAACCATCACAGGACTTGTCCAATAGAGCCGTGCATCCTACCCTAGGTTGGACTCCCGAGAGGAAGCAGTCTTACATCCCTTGGTTGTTTGTTGAAGTCGTGCGAAAGCCCCAAAGTAGGATCTGGAGTAGGATCAGCAAGGAACCTAAAACAATCGGTGAAAGAGCAAGTAGCACGATTGCAGTGCCAGAAAAAAGACCTAATCTCCAAATAAAGGGTAACAACGTAAGCACCAGAACTTTGGCTTTTGGCTCATACTTTTCTAAACAAAAGTCTGCTTTACATTAACCGGATGAATACATCCAAAGAATGAGCCGCAGGCCTTGAACCGGAGTGCAGGAATTCTCGTTTTGAGATGATGCTATTAATCTCATTTACAAGGAATTTCCTTTCCTTTGCTAATCCCCCCATTCTCACTGTTAATCATTATAAAATAATAATTATTATAGTGACTATAAAATAATCCTTACGGTTATAAAACCCATGCAGTCTTTCGGCTGGCTTGGAGAGACAAAACCACAGCGTCGCTCATTTTCTTGCTTGAAGGGAAGCCTCTCTGAGATGAACTCACAAGCAGAAGTTGATTCAGCGTCCTTTGGACGCAGCAAGAGATCTCCTGGTGATGCAGCACCTCTGCTGTCTCTTCCCTGTGCCCCAAATCAAGCATCTCTGAAGAGGGCCACAGAAGGACTGAAAAGGGTCTTTCTAGGCCTGGTTGGTTTTCTGTCCGGCTTCGTCTTCGGGACAGCAGCTTTCCATCGCAATAAAAGATAATTTCTTCTCATGTTCTTACTATCTGGCAAGCAGAACTAAGGCTGAATTTTTTTAGGGCTGTCGGTCAAATCAGAAGCGTAAGGATCCAGCCGCGTCCCTCCCCATTCTCCGACCAGACCCTGCAGCCCAGCAGGTAATACTGTAATGGTGCCCTTTCCCAGAGGCTGACACCGTAGAAAGCATGGCGCTAGTGAGCAAGCAGCACCTTTTGTCGTTAAACCGGGCCGATGCAAAGTCCACCAAAGTCAGTGGAGAGGCGGGCTCTGCCCGTTGCCTCAAGGTTTAAGCTCTCTAATGAGCAACACTGTTAAACATGCGAAAATAACAACATAAAGGGCAAGAGCATACATGTTCCCCCCCCCCCGAATAGCTGGGGCATTCGGCTGTAGTTAGGCACTGGAAAAGTTATTTAAAATCCTACCCCATTCTTTCTGGGTTAATTCAGCCCGTGACCCAGTGTGCTGCTCATCCTAATATTAACTCTGAGAAACTTTTCTTTTAATCTTGTGGAATCTCTGTTTGTTATTCTGACTGTTGCACTTGGCTCCGTTGGCTGTCCCACAGCCTTGCGGGATCCTGGCAGTTAGCAGTGGAGAGCACCCACGTAAACACCCGGTCGCCCCTCCCCAGAGCCAAAGGGGTTCTGCAGGGTTCGTTCGGCTCCAGTTTTTAAACTCCTGCCTAAGCTGTACTGCAGGCTAAGGGCGATGGAGGAATTTCTCAGTCCGCTACGGAAGTAGTAACCGTATTGGAGAGAAGTCATTCTCGCAAAGCCTCTTCCTCTGCTCTGGGTCACTGATGCGGTTCGGGCTGCTGCCAGAGCTTAGCACTGCCTGATAACGGTGTGATGCCCCACGGCAAAGGAGTTGGGTGGTTTGGGTTGAGCGCTGCGTGGAGAGCGATCTGTGTTTGTAAAAAGCAAACCAAACCAACAGGCAAGTACCAAACAAGCACCACTGTTACTAGTTTCGTGTTTTCTGGTGCGCAAGTTGTGAGGCCAGCTTCCCCTCCGAGCCCTGCGTTAGTCGCCACAAAGCTCAGCAGCGCTGCCCGTTCAGAGCCCCGGCCGGCTTGTGGGCAAGACTTACTGAAGACAAGGGAACTGTAGATGTCTACGATTTGAATCTGGCCCTGAAGGTTTTGGTGCCATGAATCTTGGCACCACCTGCCATGAGTGCTGTGTAAGTAATGTTAAGCTGGAATTTTCCCTAATGAGATCATAATTCTCCTGTGCAAACCAGGGACATTAGCGAATTCTCTGATCACACGCCTGTGCACCTGGCCAGAACCGTCTGAACTGATAAAAAATGCTGCAGTCAGTTTAGTACTGAAAACAGCTGATGGTAGGTGCAGACGCAAGGGAGCGGACAACCCCCCAACCCTGCTGACGAATGCTGCCCTTGGAGGCAGCCTGCCCGCAGACAAGCGGGACAATGTCCCCGGGGTTCAAACCTAGCTGGGGTGAGCCACGAAGAGCAGACGCTGATCCCAGCCTCCTGCGAGATTTCCAGAGCTTCTGAGTCCACCACATAAGGCTAAAAATCCTCGGGTGCTCCTCAGTCCTCCTCGGCAGGACTTCATCTTCTTCCCAACCCGCCGCCAGAAACAGCCGCGCAAATAAATGGTTTAAACGGCAAGCTGCTTCAGGGAGCACCAGAGCCTGGCCTCGATTCGCTGTTGTGCGTGACAGGCACTTTGGGAGGACGCAGGCATCTTACCTTTTGTGTTAAAATCCCTGAAAAGGAAAGCTGGATAGGAACAGGCTTGTACGTTAGGTGACTTGGGATCCTTGGTTTTTCTTTGCCAACCCCTGAAACTCTCCCAGGTTTCATTTCCTAGGTGTGGGGTATTGGCCTTTGGTCCTGCGAAAGGTGCATTCTTCTCTTATCTTCTTTTCAATATGCCCTGCGGTGTATGTGACACCAGGAAAAAGAATGTGTGAATGTGAAAGAATGTGTGAAGGGAATGGCACCCTTTAGGTTATCAGGCCTGGGAACGGAGGCCAGTTTATTTGCAGTGCAGAGCCTTTAACTTTCTAACGCTTACATTCGCAGAGGCTGAGGAAAGCGTGTTTGAAACATACACAGAGTATTAACGCATGACCCTCTAGGATGAATTCCTGATACGACAACGCGTGGAAATCATGTGTTAGCTTCTAGGTCGTCAGCGAATTAAATGCTGTTTAATGTTTGACCTGATATATTGAGGAAGGCTCTGTCAATAAGTGAATCTGTCGGTTGCAAAGCTAAGCTGCGTTGCGTGGACTTATTTCAGCACAAACACGCCGACAGTATTTAAACAGAAGCAAGACAAAGTATGCATTGCCTTGGTCTAGCAGCTCAGAGATGAACCGCTCAACACAGCTTGGTTTAATGGTTGGGAAAGGAGTGTTTCTTTATGTTGTGCAGACAGCAGAGGAATACCTGGTATTTCCAGCCAGGCCTCCGCCTTGCAGCCTCCTGTGAGCAGGGCTCGAAGAGAGGGTTTGGAGAACATACCTTCACGTGCACACCTTTGAAGGCATTGCGTTTAATCTCATTTCATCTACCTGCATCTATCTAAACCGTAATATAATACCGGTTACCTATCGCAGTAGGTGTAGTTCAGTTAAGAGCTGATATTTGCGAAGTGCTTTGGAATCTTGAGTCTGACCTTGTGGCGTGGTTTGGGATCAGCGTGGTGACCTGGCACGTGGCACTACTCTGTGTTCGACCAGCGATTTCCACTGCGCTTGCTAATAATTTCCTGAAATTTTCTCCCTCTGTTTCTTGTGCGTATATGTCGGTAGGTGTGCATATGCGAATGTAAATATTTTTGTGAGCATACAAATGCACACGTGCGTAAGCACACACATACAGCTTCTGCTGTATGTAAGATACATTTCATGATTTCTTTGCATATATGGGAAAATACATGTAAGAATAATGAAATGCAGTAATTAATACTTAGGTTTCTTCACAAAAGTGCAGTACCTGTATCACATCTGGGTGAAATTCCAGTTAATACGCAAGGATAGATAACTCTTAACTGGCGGGTCGCTGAAAAGTCGCTATGCTGCTTTTACAGGGGGCCCCTGAGCGGTGCTGGGCAATGAAGCCTCTGTGCTGGGGTGCAGCTGGACTGCCCATGAGCACCTTTCTGGCCCGTGTGTCCGGTTCCTTCCGACGGAAATGGCGGTGCAGGGAGCGATGCTGCATCCCGGACCCTCAGGCCCTGGCCTGGAGTCCGAAGCTGGGCAGAGAGTTTTCAGCTGTGATGAAGAGTTGGGGAGGCTGTGTTTTACGTGAAGACCCGGGTGTCCTTAACAACATTTCCCTTGGCTCCTCAGAGCCTGTAAATGTAAAAGTTAAAAGAAGCCTTGCTTGTCTGCGGCCACTCATTGTCTCTAAACAGAAGGGCGCTTATTTAAGTCTCCGCGAGTTTGTTCTCGCAGAAGGTAACGTGTTTGAAACTCGGGTTGGCTAGAGATTGGCACCGCCGAGTTTCCCCGTTTCCATTCCTCTGGTATGCCCCTGAATGTCCTCCTTGCAGGAAAGCAGAAGCGGCTAAGCAGATGCTGAACTCCAGTAGGATTTAGACATAGGCATCAGTGTTTTTCTGAAAGAAAACTTTGTTGGATTGGTGCCATGGGAATTCAGACCTATTTCGGGAGCAAAGCTGGAGGCAGGTGCACAGATTTCGCAGTGCCATTTCTGATCTGGCCTGGGTAAAATACCTGTTCCTATGCTGAGGATCCTGTGTCCCGTAAGAGTCATTCTTGCAGTAAGACATGAAACTCGTGGCTGTACGCATCAGCACATAGCATCGTTTTCAGACCATTAGGATCTCTTAAGAATCTTAGCGGAAGCTGGATTTGACCTTTAAAACCCAGAAATACAGTTTCTACGAGTATAATTCTTCTAATTCTTAGACTGTTCCCATTGTAAATTATGGGGCTAACAGCTGGCTTCCAATGAAGTCAACTATTAATTGTATGTTCACTACCCTGCCTTGTGTAAATCAATATGAGAGATGAGCAGTCTCCTACTATACAGCACAGACACAGACACTCTATACGGGGAAGTAATTTAAGGGTGGATGTCAACTCGCTTGGAAGGGCTTCTTTACTGCGAACAAGACCATGAAAAAAACCTTACCCTAGGGAAAGCTCCCCTTGGTCCCTGTAGGTGCCCACAGAAAAATCCCGTGGCTCTGGCAGTGAAACACAACCGGTGCCGTCATTCTTGCACAAATACCGGTATCAAGATAAATTACTGTCTAAACAAGCTGACTTTGCCAGTGGTGATGTTACAGATGATGTGCTACATGACCAAGTTATACCCCTGAATCCAGGCTGTAAGTTTTCAAGGGTTTTACAGCTTGGGTTTTTTTTCCTCCGTTTGGACTCCCTTCACTATTCACATTAGCCTAGTGAAGTTAGTGGGATTATTTCAGTTTTCACCCCGTGTGCCTCACGCTGGGATGTAACGCGCTTTGTGCCTGAGCTTGTGCTAGAAAATTGAGAGAATTGCCTCGGTTGTCTGGTCGGGCTTGCGTGTCGAAAGCGCTGGCCCTGCTGCCAGCTGTCTTACCGAAGAGCCGAGTATCCATTCCGAGGTCGCTAGTGTGCTGTAGTTCTTTCCCATTTGCGCTAGCGATGAAAGAGCTATCTGTTAATTGAACGGCAAATGCTGTATTTCATGCTTTCTTCCTGAATGAGCAAACACCAGAAGTCACGGGTCTGGTTGTGTTCGTTTGGCTCTTTGGCGGGAGCGTTGCCTGGAGCCAGGGGATCCTGGCTCTCAGATCCCTGACCCGTTCCTGCCCTGATCTTGGGCCCAGCAGCGGGACTTGCTGCCCTGCCCTGCCCTGCCCTGTCCTCAGGGGCACACGGCCATCTCACAAGCCGATCCCTTCTTTTCCCTAAATTTAATTCACAGCCCCCGTGTAAAACCTCGGAGAGCTAATGCTCAAGAGTCAACAGTTATTTCCATCAGTTAGGACCTGCCCAATCCACTTTGTCAGTTCCAGGAGAAAGGAAATACGAGAAAACTATCGAGTTTTAAGTGAAGCATTGTGAAGTAGCAGAGCGTAACTGCACAAACCTTGTTTTCGGCAGTAGATTGGATTATCTGTATATTGTACTATAAATGGGTTAGGAGTACAAGCAGGAGATGCCCTGATATTTTTTTATCTTTCTTCCTCTGCCTTTTTTTTTTTTTTTTTTTGGTGGAATTCATGTGTCAGGAAATCTTTGACAAACTTTATTTCCATACTTAAATCGAGCAATGAATTGAAACTGGCAAAGGAAAAGGGGAGGAGAATATATTCTATAGCCCTGTCTTTTAAATTGCTCTATCTATTGATGGTTTTGTCCCATGCTAAATGCAATTTCGACAACGTAGAAGGCACAGACTCAAAAACTGAGCTCTAATTAAATCAGTAACGTTTCATTATTTCATCTGAACAATGCGAGTCTGAAGTGATCTTTCCACAGAAAAATTAAATCAAGCTCCGTATGAAAGTCTGCCATTTCAAATGTATTTCACATCCAGCGTTCGGAACAGGATTGGGTTGCGCGGTGGAGGACCGTTAGCTGTGAGAAGCCCCCCGAAACAGCGTTCCCACCTCCCCCTCTCACCAGCGCCCACCGTGGAGCTTGGGAGCTCCTTGGGCTTTCCAACCGCGGTACCAGAATAACATCTCATGGATACAAGAGTGATTGCCCTGTAAGAGATGTAATTACAGCCTCTGCTAAGTTAACGAATAGGTCTCTCTGGATGTTTAGTTAGAGTGGAACATATTTAAAAGCTGCTGGCTCACTGTGAAACTCAGCGGCAGGCGCGCGTGTTCAGGGAGCGGGTACCGTGTTCCAACGTGCTTTAACGACTGTACCGCTGGAGCGACTCGGCGCGAGGCAGGGGCTGGCGTCCCGTCTGCCGGCAGGGTTCCCCCTCTAATCCGCCCTGTTTAGCTTGCAGCGTCCGAACCTGCTGTCAAGCAAGGCACAGGGGGACCCGTACCTCAAGCTCTGTTGTAGCTTTTGGAGACAAACCGTCCCATGAGCTGTGACCTGCAGGCGTCCCCCATAAGCGTCAGACACCTTGCTGGCGGGTGAGAGAAGACCTTTCAGGAGCGTGTCCCAGCAGCCGAGCTCTGGTAGCCCCAGCTGGTGCCAGGCTCTTGGGATGGGCCAGTCACAGGTGCGCGATGCAGGGGGCGGCGGGGCGTGCAGCACCCGGTGCCCTGCGTGGTTCGCAAGCTCTCGTTCCGGCCAGGACCTCGTGCGCCGTTAACGTCGCGTTGCGTACAAGGTGACGTAACCGGCCTCATCTGACCCAACCTCTCCGCGTGCTCTTACGGTGTGGTTTTTTCATCACCGTTTTATGCGATCCTAGAGTGAAGTGGAATGACGTTTCCCGTTGCTTCAGGTAACTTTCATTTCAGAACACATCCCCCCGCGTGGCATCCTACCACCCGTATGGTGAACAGGGGGGCAGCACAGACATCCACACCCGCCGAGGCTACGTGGCAGCTGTGCCAAGTAATCCCTCCAAGGAGCCCGGCAACGGCCCTGTAAAGGCTGCCGCCTTTTCCACAACAGCTGCCGTCTTTGCAACCGGCCTGTACCCGCCTGCCTTTCAGCCTTGAAGGGTGGGATTTCTCCCAGTAAGCTGACACCGTTTTTGACAGCAGCTTTTGGAGATTTTTAGTAGCTGGCAGGGGAGGGGAGGGGATGGAGACCTTGTCAGGGGAGGGTTCCGACGATCCTGCTGCACTCTTATGCAGGACACGTTTGCTTTTAAACTGGATACTGAAGAATTTGTGTTCCTTAGTAGCTTTCATCTGGAGATTGGAAACGCCTGTGCCCACTGCATTTAATCCTTTTTTGCGACTACCATGGTTATCACTGAGAAAACAGAGCTGTGGTGGCGAAGTGGGTTGGCCAGGATGGCAGAGCTGGCAACCCTGTGGCTATCCTGCTTCTCACTCCTCCCTTAATGGAGCACACGCACACAAATGCCAGGCAAGAGGGAAAACTACAGTGAAAACCGGAGAGGTACCTTAACAAACTTCAGTGGCTGGGTCCCAAAGTCACCCAAGCACACTCGCCTTGCTAATCCGCAATTTGCGATTCTGAAGAAGACGACGACCACGGCAGCAAAGGAGGGGGAGTTCACAATTCACAAACCAATTTGTGTTGTTTCTGCAACACTGCAAAAGTGCGACTCATGAATATGCTAATGAAATTGCAATGAGAGTTTTGGCACCATTTCATCACCTCAGCTAGGTTAGGGAGCAATCACACTATGGGTTTACATGNGGGGGGGGGAGGGAAGAATAGATCTGTAATATTTATAATTCAACAAAAATTGCTCTGCCTCTACCATAAAATAACAATAATGACTGTGAATTGATACGAGATGGCTTCTGGGTTAGCCAAAGGTCTCCTCCCACAGTGGAGAAGTCCGTGCCCAGAGGTGCATGGTGCTGCGTTGAGTCCTATCCTGGCGCAAGCGAGCGAGAAGCGCACACGCAACAGTGCGGAGAGAGCAGGGCCGGGGGACGGTCCAGATCTGCATGTCTTTCTCTTGGATAAGGGAGCAGCAAAACAGCGACCAAGGGAAAGTTTCTATCCCCTTCAGCTGGGGCAGGAGAGGAGCAGCCAGGCAGTGGTGGGGAGTAAGATCCAGTGGAGTCTTCTGGACGTTGCACCCTCAAGAAGTTTTTAGGTTAGACTTCCGCCCCTGGTTTGCACAGGGCAGTACAAGATCTCTGGATTGGGAGAGATCTGGGAAGTTGGCCAGTGTGCTTGTTTCAGGAAACAAGATACAGAAATAAGCAAATTTACTAATCTCACAGCCCAGTTTTGTACATGGCGTGTCCCAAAAGAGAAGCACACGCACATCCAGGGGGTGAAAGCTGTAAGTTTCAGGAAAACGGTCATCTCTCGATAAATGGTCGACGGGGAAGAGTACAACCGCTGCCCTGTCATTACTCAGCCTCTTTCGGATCCTGTGTGATGCATTCACGTGGGGAAAAAAAAAACGTAGACAAAGAGTAGGCTTCAGTATTTGTATTCGGGTTCCACAATTAAACCCAGAAATAAGCCCTGCAGATATTGTAATATGGCTCTGACACATCGCACCCGCACATAATGCCTGTTCAGCAACTGAAGTAGTAATAGTCCTACGGTTTACCTCGGTAGGAGCAAGAGGAGTCTCAGAAGGAAGCACGGGTATAGAAATAAGCCCGCAGACCAGATCCTCCTCGTTTGCTCCCATGAAACCTGTCCTTGTGCCATTTCGGGTGACACGGGAAATGCAAAAGTCGCATTTCCCACAGCAACCTTCTGGAGTTTCATGCTGGCCTCTACTCAGCCCCTCTTCTTGCTTTTTTTATGGGCAGTCATAAACTCTCAGTGGAGTCGATCGCCTAATTAGCTTAAGTCTTTTATTTCAGCAGCACGCATGAGCCAGGTGAGGAAGACTTGGACTTCGGGCCACCTTTTTGAGTCTCCCGTGTCTGCAGCTGTCGCTGTGATCAGAGAATGTGCAGAGTGGGATGGTGCTGATTTATACCAAATGGGGATTTTGTCCAAGAAACTTGTGCACTGGCATTTTTCAGAAGTGGTGGCGAGTCTAAAAGAAACTTCAGAAACGGGGAGGCACAGAACCCGTGGCCACTCGTGGGAGTCTGCATCTAGTTTTTTAGGTTACCTATGCGCCGATTTGTTCAGGGTTTTACACGTACAGCCGAGCACTATAAAAACGAATGGCAGTGCATCAAAGACGCTGATGTCATGTGGGAAGAGGGGAAAGAAATTCCGCAAAACTGATACAGAAGAAGATATCAACGGGTGCAAAGGGGTGTAAGGTAGCACGATTCATTCTTCGAGTCGTGTACCTGTTTGATACCTGGTAGGGATCTGGGACATCTAATAGTATCGCCCTTGCTGGTTTATTTACTAACCACCATAGTTATTCTTTTCATTACCTCCACAGCGTAATGGTTATTTTATGAAGGCTCATTAAATTTAATGAGACACCACCAGATTTTATTGCCTTCTAATAAAATGGGTAGGGGGAGCTGTTTTCTTTCTGATTCATGCAGCTCCAGAGTACCTTAAATAGTCAGGTATTCAGCTGGGTTATGAGCAGGGCCCCTGACATTCTTTCTGGTGACCTCCTCAGGGAATGTCAGCGATTAACAGCTATTCAAATGAAGATGCGTACAGGGGTATGCCTAGATAGGTGAAAGTTTATTTTGCATACGTGTCTANATATATATATAAAAGAGCCGGGCATTTTTTTTCCAATGGAAGACGCGGTTCTGCCAGAATTACAAAGATACTGCGGGACTTTCTGGTCGGGAGCTTGTCAGCCCCAGGGAGAAGACGCTTGCCAAAGTCCTCAGGGGGTGACCTGACAGAGCAAGGGCAAGGGTAGTTTCTCCTAGCAGAGAATCGGGTTCACGACTGCTTGGCTCATTTATTTATTGCACAATCATCCATTACAAGTATTAATTTTATCCTTT